>CANYBF011329746.1:0-18227 GCA_948192965.1 Dalechampia spathulata | reverse complement strand
AATAAATTAAGTTTGATAAACCTAAAAATATGTAAATTATTAATGCGTATATGTTATAACTCTGATGAGGTGAGGGCTTATTATGTTAAACCTTGGGAATAATAAATGTATGGGATTAATATGAGTTTGCATGCAAGTTATATGTATAAATAATAAATAAATAAAATTTTTTTAAGGAATGTATGGAATCCTTTGTAAGATAATTATTGACTTCCTCGATTAGAAAGTTAATAATCATTCTATGGGAGCATGTTACACAGCCGAAAGACGTGACATTTGGTCATTTTCTCCTATGTTAGATTTGTAATTATATGTACATAACCATTCATTTAAGCATTTAAAACAAAATTGTATGATGAATTACTTGATGTTAAAACATGCATGCATTTCAAGTTTATACATATTCTGCCTCATGGAATAATTCTCATTGTACAAGCATTTTGACTAAGTAAATGACCTCAAAATTGAGTGATTCTTGAACAATTAAAAACTAGACTTAAAGAGATTTTTGAAAATATATTATATGCCCAAAAATTCAATCATTAAGGCCTCCAAACATCAAATTGTCGAATGCCTATAAATTTTGCCTAAATATCACCCGAAATGAGCATATTTGGAGCACAAAAATGACATGAATTTTTAGACTATACAAATGACTTCAAAAAGTTACACAATTAGTATCTTTAGAAAACATTAAGGTAGTCAAAATGCAATTATTATATACACCTAAATCTACCTTTTTACCATTTGATTTTGGCAAGTCATATACACTTAGTTTTCATGTCTCCTTTATGGTATTTAATGACCTTAAAATCTTACCATATTACACAAAACCATACCTTTACATATTACTCAAATTACCATACCATATTTACCAACATTCATGAACCAAAATACAACCTAAGGTAGTCATACACAAGCACACTCGCCCTTTTGACACCATTTTGAGCATAACTTTTACAATTTCATTCCAATTGCCCTCAAATCTTATTTTCTTCATTCTAACATCATAATTCACCATTCTCATATATAATATAATGATTTAGGGCATCAAACAAAAAATTAAGGGTCATTTTACATAAGTGTAAAATTTAGACAGTAAGTATTTTCAAGCATTTTCCTCACTTCTAACTTACTTCTTATGCGTATTACTTCATACTCTTCATAATTCCTCACTTAATTCATATCATACACACATAATAAAACATCATAAGAGTCCTTCACATATAAGTCACCTAGGGTTTTTACACAATTCAAATCCATGAACATAACATTACAAAAATGTATCAAACATATGTATTTAAACCTCTTTTTTCATCTTCCATCAATAATTCATCAAAACTACACTTATTCTCCACTTTCCCATCATAGCCAAAATTTCTCCTTATAAGAACATAAATGCCAGCAACCAATAGTAAGAAATAAGAGCATATACAAGAAGAACTAGGTCAAAACAAGCTTAAAAACATAAATTTCATCAAAAATTACCTTAGAAATGTATTAGCTTTAAATTGAAAAATGGAAAGGAGGAGGAAAAGAAGAGAATTTAACAAATGGAGAGGGAAGGAAAATGAATGCCGACTTACACTTCCTCCTTCATAAAATATTTATGTTATTTTTATTTAATTAAAGAGTCAAGGAAGGGTCCAATCATATAGTGACATTTGTCACCATCCTATTGGTTCATTCCTTAATTTCATTTCTTTTTCATTTTCTTTAATATTTTTTTAAATTATTATGTTATATATCTCATACATACATAACTTACATCATATATCCTACTTACAAAATTTTACTTCCTAAAATACCATTTTTAATATATGAAATTACCAAAATACCCTTAAATTCAACTTAACTTATTTTTAATTATAACTTCATTTATACTTTCTAATATATACTTTCTTATCATATAACATTTATATCATGCATAAACATTGCTTTTCACTTATAAATTTCACTTGTAAGTATCCTCTAAAGCATTCATCAAAAGTAGGTTAAAGAGACATCCTAGGTACATTTTCACTTCATCTTATGTCTTTCCTCTCTAATTTTCATGTCTAATGGAAGTACATTCATCCATAACACATTCATAACTTATGTTCCATATCAAAGCATCCACAATATCATTGTGCATTCCTGCATTTCATGCATCATTCATTCAATCATTTTAAATCATACATAAAATGCAAACACGTAAGGATGCTATGAATATGGATATAACATGACTTATGTTGAATGGACTCTTATAATGTTTTACTATGTATGTATGATGTGAATTAAGTGATGAATTATGAAGAATATGAAGTAAAATGCATGAGAAGTGAGTTAGAAATGAGAAAAATGCTTGAAAATGCTTGCTACCTAAATTTTGCACTTGTGTAAAATGACCCTTAATTTTTGGTTTGATGCCTTGAATCATTGGATTGTGTATAGTAATGATGAATTATGATGTTAGAATGAAGAAAATAAAGTTTGAAGGCAATTGGAATGAAATTGCAAAAGTTATGCTTAAAATGGTGTCAATGGGGTAGCATGTGTATGCCTTTGTGTATGGTTGCCATAAGTGGTATTTTGGTGCATGAATGTTAGGAAACATGATTTGGTAATGTGAATAACATGTAAAGGTATGTGTATGTTCATTATGGCAAGATTTTAAGGTGATTAAATACCATAAATGAGACATGCAAACTAAGTGTATATAACTTACCAAAATCGAATGGTAAAAAGGTAGAATTAAAAACTCACATCCAATAAAGAAGAAGAAGAAGAAGAAAAAGGTTTTAGATTCTTACCAAGGCTGATAGCTTATTCTTCATTATTTGGTAGAGTTTCCACTAGATTCTAAGTTTTTCATCCTTTCATCAAAACACATGTTGGGTGTTTTTATTAAAAGGTGGTCCTAGTGGGTTGTTGGAGTTCCTAATATATTGGGTTTCCAAGTGCAACATATGGTTGCATGTAGTTTCATATGCATCCAATGTGAGAAATATTTAAAACCTAATTAGTTATGGCCAATCGATGTTCATGCTAAAAATTGAAATTTCCCTTTTTTTTTACCAAGAGTCCATTGCTCAGGTTGATGCTCATATTGATGCTTATTATGCCAATGTTAGTGATTTTAAGCCCATTGTTTAAGTTGGAGATCAAGGTTAACCACTAATGCTAATATTAAGGCTTGTCATCAATGTTATGAGCCCACTACTTGGGTTGATGCTCATGTTGAGACTTGAGATTCCAACAACTATGATTGGGAGCCCATTTCTTAGAACTAAATGCTTATGTTAAGTTTTATCACCAATGTTAATGGTTAGGAGCCTGTTGCTTGGGTTGATGCTCATATTGAGACTTAAGATCATAACATTTGTGATTGGGAGCCCATTGCTGAAGTTGATCCTTATATTAAGGCTTGTAGTCCTAATATTGATGATTAGAAGGTTATTGATGCTCATGTTGAGGTTTATCATTAGTGTTAATGGTTTGGAGTTTATTGCTCATGGTGATGCTTAATATTGACCATTATTGCTAATGTTAAGACTTATGATCCTAATATTGGTGATTAGGAGCCCACTACTTAGATTAGATGCTCATGTCAAGGCTTCTGAAGCTAGTGTTGATGGCTATGAACTTGTTATTGGTTTATGAAAATGATTTTAGCAAGGGAAGATATAATTTAAAATTTTTAAAAACATCTAATTTCATCAGATCTAGCAATACTATACACAGAATACATCAACAATAGAGAAGATCACCAAAGAAGAGATTAGAAACTTACTTTTATATAGATCTCCTTCTTTCTTTTTCATCAAAAAAGTTGTAGCAGACTTTTCAATCCCTAACTTAGAGGATCTCCAAACTATCAACACAAGCAATAAGAATGATTAGTAATCAATATTACTTGTTTTGTTTTAAGACTAATAAAATAAAATAAAAGAGAATGGATGAAGTATAATTTATGAATTCAGTTATTCTTCTTAATCTTCTATCAAAAGCCCAATTGTTCTTCTTGTTCTTAAACCTTGCATACCTTGGAAGAATTGCAGGAAGGAGGCTACCGAATTGCTTCTCTATTTTTCTTAAAAATGTGAGACACAAAAACCTAATTAGGTTTAATAAGTTAAGTCATGTGCATGTTACATGCTTCTAGTATGTGACTTGTATGTGACTAACTTAAATCTCCTTTCCAGAAGTACATGGAAATCATGTGCATTTCCTTTTAATTCATCATACATGAATAAGTTATGTGACAATCATATATTGACCATTAAGTCATTTAATTCCTTCCAATTCCGTATATACCATGCATATAGAACATGTCAACTTAAATCACTTGTATCTTGAGTTCTACTTATCAGATTTAAGTGATCTTAGTATCAAATCAAAGCTATTTTCATGCTTTATCAAATGAACAAGAAAACTGTAAGTTATCCCATAACCATAAAACATTATTTCATCAACATTCATTCATGATTATCATTCCTCTTACTTTTAATGTGTGACCTTTTGGGTTCTTGACATGTTGGTAACATATAAACATATTATTAAACTTCATTTAATAAATTATATGTAAATCAAGAGCACTATCTAGTCATACATCATGACTACCTAAATTTCAAGAGGTCATTAGTTTGACTACAACCCTTCCATATCAGATTCCATGTAATAAACTCCTTTCACTATCCACTATCTCATCTAGGTTTGAGTATGGATTAATGTTAACTCAATGCATAATCAAGTGTGTTAGATCATACCCTAAATTTGATGTTTCATGTACTATAATCTTTATTCCTAAAATTCCCTTATTAAACTCATTCATCAATAGACATTCTACTCTGGCCAGAGATTCCTGAATAAAGAATATTACATGAATTAATGAGATAAAACCCTTACATTTAATCTGGGATGGTGAATCCTTTATTAATAAACAAATATCTTCAACTACTTCACACTATATCCAACCTTCAAGCTATAAACACCTCCTAAGGAGGAATAAAATAGAGAAGTCAAAATATATTGATCCATAATTAAGATAACCTTGTTATCTCAAGTCTTAAGGATACTTGCATTACCGATATGAGTAAGATATATTTCATGGATATACATTAATCATCCATATGAAATCTCACTGGCAAGGTCTCTAATAAGTCAGCCTTAAACTGCTCATCCAAATGTTCACTTTGGACAACTTTTATCATGATGAATGAGAATCATCCTATAAGGAAGTATAACATGTGCTGATCTTAACCACATTAATAATATCCATTCTTATTAATACACTGATCAGGGATAATTTAGATATTGAACATTTGTATATGATAAGAATCTCATTTCATAAACTCTTTATAAATTCCTTTATATTGTTCCGATATCTTAGAATTCATTATCTAGTTAATAACCTTTTAAGCAAACTAAATAATGAATAATGCATTTTATTAATAAATTGTTAAATATTAAATTACAATAAAATATGATGCTCTAGAGCATACACTAACACTTATTACTCAAGTTGATGCTCATGTTGAGGTTTTTGAAGACAATGTCGTTGATTATAAACCTACTACTTAAGTTGATGCTCATTTCAAGGCTTTTGAACCAAACATTGGCGACTATAAAACCCATTGCTTAGCTTAATAGTTATGAAAATTAAGGGTCAACAAAATCATTTTATATTTTAAGAGGTCAAACAACTCATAGTTAAACTAAATAATAAATGGATGATCATACCATTCAATACTTAGAAGAGGGGATTTTACTAGATAATAAACCAAAAGCATTAGTGGTAGTGAAAAGGAATAGAAAGTTCTTTTTACCATATGAGATATTATACAAATAATCTTATAATCCTATCTTGTTAAGATACTTAAGTGAAGTAAAGAAGGATATGAAATGAAGGAAACCTATGAAGGAATAGGTCAACCATATAATGCTTATGAAAAAGTAGTTTAGAAATAGTTTCCCAAGACTATTATTAACCATCTATAATGATAAAGGCAAATATTGACTATACTTCTAGTAGCATCCACATAAAATTGATAAATCTCCTTATCAATAATTTATTATCACTACCTTAAGAATGCCACTTAGGAGTGGTACTCTTAGGGTCATTCCTTATTAATTGATAAAAAGTAGCATTCTTAGGGTTGTTCCCTATTAATTGCTAAAAAGAGGGAGTTCTTAATAGTTATGATAGACTACATTAAGATATAATTATTTCATTAAAAAATGTGCTTTTATCTAAAAAATTCATTAAATCTAAAGTTTTACGGCATAAAATTATATTTATAGGAAATTTGGAGATCATACAATTTTCATAAATTCTAACATATAAATTAATAAATGATTATACAATATCATTCCAATTTTCAACCCATTTGTAGATAATCACATACAATATCGAATCATATATATGATAACCTTTAATGCATAAATTTAGCTTGGTAACAATCTTTGACCACTCTAATTTCACACTTTAAGAATAAATTCAAAATTCTAACAATTATAATTATTTAAAAAGGATTAAAAGCTTACTAATTTTTATAAAAAAGGAAGTTCCAAATGTCATTTGTTACCATATTAAAGTGTCTTTAAAACCTAAATTTTAAAAATACATGTTAAACATTTATTCTTAGCTTACTAAATAAACTAAACAATAAAGATAGTTAAAGATGTAGCTTACCAAATCAAAGAAAAACACCCCCAAGCACATTATATAGTTTACCCAAACACATTTAAGTGGAAATAAGGCTCCATATCTTTTTATGCCATATCATCATTTTTGATCATTCTCATTCATTATTTTTGCTTATATGTTATCCACTCTTATTCTAAAAACTAATTTTGTTTAAATTTTCATATCTGTAGCATAAAAATACACAGTTTCATCATAATATTATATAGTGCAAGATAACATATATTATGAGGTGTAACCATTGAAAAATATCAAATTTCACATATATGCTAAATTAGCTCAAGATCATATCAAATCATCATAACAAGTAAAAATCATATTATCACATTCTAGATAATACATAAATACATAAATCATTAATTCAACATGTAAAAAGTGGTGTAAGATCAAATAATCATAGAAATTTCTTAAAAAATCATGCAAAATCCATAAAAATATACTACACATTATGGTTGACCTCTAAGGTAGAAATGTAATCATTTTTAAAGCCAAATATTATAAAATTAAACAAAATTATAAAATTAATTCAATTTGATTCATTATTTCCTTTTAAACTATTTATTACACACTCCCTTATGCATTACACATTTATAATAGTCTAAATAGTCAAATAAAGAGATAGTCAACAAAAGTGAGAAAGTAAATAAAATAAATAAGACTAAGCTCTTGAAATCTTAACAAAAGTTTTTTAGGTCTTCATTTAGTATCAATTCTTGATTTTTAAGTGTTAAGGAGTCCAAGTTCAAAAACTACTTTTAATTAATGCTAATTAGATGACTTTTTATAAGTTCTAATTTTTATAAAGTTTAGTTACCTTTTCTAATTAAACCCCTTTGATATGATAAATAAATGTCATACTAAAAGTAATCACAAATCTCTACAACCAATCATAAATGTCGAACTTGCTTAGTAAAACATGCTCCTGTAGAATGATGAATAAATCTTTTAATTATTTAGAATCTATGAATCATAATAAAAAATATTTGTAAGTTTTTTTTACTTTTAAAAATTGATGAAATATAATTCCTTTATAAAATCAATCAATTTGATTTTTATGTTACTTATTTCTTCTATATGCAGCACTAGTTCAATTGTATGTGTTATATAGCATAAACATGTATTAATACAACCATGGCATATTATTTGTACTTCATTCCAGCATACACATCATTTATGGAAACATGCTAATAAACTATATGTTTAATTATTTGTTAGTTGTTGGTAATGTTTATAAACTATTAACATGCATATATAATCATGTAAACCAATGATTTTACATTATTACCTTTTTATTATTTGTATACATATAATAATTGCATACATAACATAATCTATTAAAGTATGTTGAGTCTTGTGCCTCTATACTATAAAATGTCACTTATTGATGATTGACTAGTCTCTCCTTATCCCATTAATGTTAACCTACATTCATTAAATAATAAACATCAAGTATAAAACTCAATAATGATAAAACATGCATATATAATGAAAATAACCATAATAAATAGCTTATAACATTTTAAAAAATGTTAAAATATCTTATAGAACTAAGAACAATTAAGGTGTATTTTGAGTTGCATTTCATAATCATTTTAGTCTTAATTAGAATATAATAAACATGTTATCATAACATATTTATCATCAGTTATCATGTGCTTAAGCCCATTCCTAATAGAATAAACTTAAGTAATCATACTTACTTCCTAATACACCAAATATTGATATAGTGTATATTTAACTTTGTGGTGTCAACATATGTTATTATGTAAACATATGGTGAAGACAATATGTATCATATCACATTAGTCTTCATTCCTTCACCCCTATTACTCCCTTTTCCCTCATAACTCATTAAGAATGGAACTCCTTTAGACCAATATTAGAAATAAATATATCATCATATTATAAAGAGTTAGGTAGGGACCATTTAGACTTGTCATCAAGGATGAACCACTCAATCTACATTTCATCATTGAATTCATCATGTCATTGCTTCTTATACTTCTTTACGTCATTTTACATAATTTAATGCATGAACAACTCAATAATGACAATATGATACATGATTACAACAATTCTACTTCAATCCTCATCACTATCACATCAACACATATCATTATTAATGTCACATCCTCACGACACATATTAGAAGTTATACATGATTTATTAGCATGATTTCTTGAATGTGTGCGTGTTATTTATTTATTGAAGGTGCTAGAATTAAATAGGAATTATGCTTGATTTATGTGGCAAATTAAATACGTGATATAGAATTAATTATATGAGAAGTAATTTAATGAAACAATACATATAGCTAAATTAATTTAAATTCACGTGTAAGTATATGATTTATTATAAATTATGTGTTATAAATTTTTATTAAATAATTCATAGACTTAAAATAAAGAAATTAATTAAATTATACTAATTAACATGAAGCTTATACGTATAAATTAAGAGTACCTTACGTATGAACCATATAGGAATTATTTGTTGTGAGTGTGTGCATGATAAGCTAAGTTAAACCACCTTCATGATTACTAGCAATGATTGCATATTATGAGGTATTAAATGAAGTGGTTAGGCGTTTAACTTAGGAAGCTTGTAAAGATGAGGTGTTAAGCTTATGGTGAGGGAATATTGCATGATAATTTATGGCTTATCACATGGTATTAGAATTCATTCATATATAAGCCTAAACTTTAGAAATTCAGCTTAATTTTCTCCTTTTCATTTTGGTAATTTCTCTCTTTTCACTTCTCCAATTTGGGTTCCACCTTAAACATACCAAAACCTCTCAAAATCATTCAATCCTTGTTTGCATGCTACTTTAGAAGATTCCTTAGCATAATAGGAGGAAGTACGGTTGAGTGTTGCGCCTTGATCTTGCTCTTTGTGTATGTTTATGGCATTTTAAGTTGCTACCTAAGGAAGAACTTTGCATTTTATATGTTGCTGAAAGGTGGGTTCAAAATGTTGTTGGTTATCATTCATTTATGCATTATATATGATGCATTTTATAGTGTATGGTTGTACCCAAATGTGTTTGATGATTCAAGTGATGTGTCCATTATCATATGCTTGTGTAAGTTGTGTTGTATTAGTGGGGTTGACATGTATGTGGTTAGGGATTAAATCCCCTATATATGCCTCTTAATTAATACATGCATGAATGTATTTTGATAAGGTGAAGGGCTATTGTAGATGGTAAGTGGTTAAGGGTAGTTGCTTGATGCATTTTTGTAGCTTGCATACATGATCTAATCACTATATATAAATATAATCAATAGATCACTTATATTGATGGTTATGGCTATGTTAATGAGTTAAGGTTACTGTTAAAATGTTGATCCATATATAAATAAAATAATTTTAATTAACTAAGATAAAATGGATGGTAATTAATCATATAAGATGAAGAAATGTAATTCACACAGAAACTATTCGCATGAAATAGAAATTTTTTTGGCTTACGGTAAAATATAACTTTGAGGACCTTAACGAATAAGTTAGAAGTTGTATAATATATCATTTTCAAGATCTAAGAGTCTACTTTCTAATAAAATTAGTTTGGATTAATTTTAATATCATTTAATTAGTCAAAAAGGGACCAAAAGATAAAAGGTTTATGTAATAAATTAAAGTGGCTAATTAAAAATAGTAAATTAGTATGATTTAATTGCATGTCTTAATAAATTAATTATAGGGCTTATAATATATGTATAGAAAGGTATTTAAGTATACTTTTTAATAGTAGAAAGATATAAATTTATAAGATTCAGTTATTTAAGGAAAATGGTAAGATAAGTCAAATATGGTATGATTAAGTCACATATTCTTCTTTAATGTTATTCTAAATTATTTGCTAATGTGATTATCTTAATAAATAAAGGTAAATATGAGTTTTAACATGATAATAAAAGAGGTAAATGATGAATAAATATCAACTACATGGTTATAAGATTTTATATGCATGATTGGATAATTTCTCTATGATACGAGTATGAATCTATGGCATGAATAAAATAGTTACATGTGATTTACGTTATAATTGATTGAGATATTAAAAGATGTTGTATGATGATTAGGTGATGATATGGATAGAGAACCTAGTCATCGAATCATAGATAAAGGAAAAGTAGTGGTAGGTTTATGCTAGTTTATGCTTTCACTTCATGACCTTGTCTAAGGTCTTGAAATGAAGACTTGTGGTAACACATGTATGATAATTATGTTGGTTTATGTTGTTTGTGCTAGTCGCATCAGTTTATGCTAGTTGTGTTTGTTGTGATGGTTTGTCTGTGTTATTAATATGTTGATTCATTTTAAATGAATCGAAGGGTAAGCCAAAATGTTTACCTTCATGATAAATATGTGATTATGGTTTATGCTAGTTACAATGTTTATGAGTTATGCTGATTATGTTAAAATATGTTGTTTTATGCTAAATGAGCTAGATTATGCTAAAATGCTGGTTTATGCTAATTTATGCCTATGCTATGAATAAGTTGGTTTGTGCTATCTATGCTTATGCTATGATGTTATATGTTTGCATAAATCATGATTCATGTGGCATGTCATTTCACGATTGCATTTAGCATGGCATGCATATTGGAGCGATAAGGAAGAAAAAAAATATAATGAATGATATGATGATATATTATGCATACCAGAAACACAAGGTACGAGTACTAAGCCACATGTATGTTGGAGAAATAAGGAAGGAGGAAAATGAGAGAATGGTGAGGATAAAGGGGAGCTCAATAAAAACAAAGGATGGTGATAATGTGTTTCTAAAAAAAAATATGGAACACTATGTTATGTTATGAAATACCAAGAATGGTATATGGCCAGGCCAGTACTTTATGTGCACATACATGAAATGATATGATAAAGGAATGAAGGGAATGCATATCATATGCATTCCAAAGAAAAGGCATATTCCATCACATTCATATACATACACATTGATGGAATGATTATGCAATGAGCGTATAATGAATTCTGAAAAGTGCTATGTGAAAGATGAGTAAATCATTAATATCATGTGATATGCCTTGTTTATGACTTGATGATTGGATTATGTTGATACTGATATATGATTGAGCTGTGTTTATAGACAAGATATTATATGAGAATTTTTCTGAATGAGATATGTTGCCTTATGACAAGTTGTTATATGAATGATGTGCTATGTGTTATGAATATTGCATGTTATTATTTTACTAGCACCATTAAGTTTTATACTTAACGTTTGTCGATTGATGAACATAGGCACTAGCGGTACGTCAGGGGAACTAGGGGCGGCAGTAGGAGACTTAAGATAGTTCAACGGTAGAGGTCTTGGACTACCAGACAGGCTCTTATTCCATGGCTCATACAACTTTCCACTTTGTCCATGCATTGGCAGTAAAATATTAGTGACATTTCATGTTTCCGTTACAGACATTTATGACATGTTTTCTATTAGTATCAGAATATGTGACATGTTTTGTTTGGTATCAAAGATTATGAATTTGAGACAATTTCATGCTTGTTTATGATGATGAGATTTGTTGACATGTTTAAGTTTTATCCGCTATGTATGATATGCATGCATGCATGTTATGATTCATGTTTTTATTTTATGCATCTCTTATAGGGTAATTATCGATCTTTTATTAGAGAAGATTGGTAATTACGCTATGGAAGGTATGTCATTCCTGGTCACGGATGTGACAATTTATCATAACTATGAAATGATTTAAACTATATCTTAATTCATATCACCAACATATTTTAATGTATTAAATAGGGAATATTAGTTTAAAGGATTCAATTTTCTACATGCCTGCTATAGTAAATGATTAAATCCTAAGCATAAACTTGTTAATCATAAAGTTAGCCTTCTATCGATGTAGAAGTAGTGGTTTTCTCTTAACATCACCTATTTAAATGTCATTCACATTTAAAATTATTTCTGTAAACTATAATACATATACATTATCCAAGGTAATTCATATGTGTAAACATTTAGATTGTTAATTACACTTATTAAGGATTTACATTTGGATTATTTATATAATCTATCTTATATATTTAATATTAATAGTTTGATGTAAACATACAATTATTTATTGGGTAGATTATCATATTTAATAACTATTTATCCTTAATTCATATATATGATAATAAATGCATCTTAAGACTAATTATTTATATGCATTCTATTTATAATTTCAAAACCTTTTTTTAAGTACTCAACTTATTCATTTTTAAAACTATATTATGTGCATAATGTATTCCAATTTTCTTTTAAATTTATAAAATTAAGGTTACATATGTATATTTAGCTTGTAGTTAAATTATGTATTTAGCTCATACCATGTCAAAGTGTAGTAGGCATGTAAGCCTTTTCTAATTATAACCATTATGATGTATTTTAATTACTATCATATTACCACATTTACATATAAATTCCATTAACTATATCATCCCTTGTCATGTCATTACTTGTATAAATTAGTCCCATTCAAGTTTACACATAGTGCAACCCACAAAGCTTAATTCTTTTTTTAATTAGAATGCTTTATATATGAATTCGCCATGTTTTCTTAGTTAGCACCAGTCTCTTTCATTATAAAATAATGCATGTATCTTATTTATTAATTATGTAAGTAATGCATGTAGTTTAATGCACCGGTCCCTTGTTTATATGTCCTAAAGTAAGTGAAATGTTTGAGTTATGTGATTCAATTACCAACCATTTCTAATAGCATAACAAGCTTGTAAATCAAAACCATTATTCATCAATTTCAACGTATAGAATGTTCAATTCAACAATTTTAGTAACTTCCACTACTACACACTATGGTGGCTTAGAACATTGTTTAAGTTGCATAAAAATTTCATTCATTTAGCCATTTATGTATATTACTTCAAGATTATTTATTTAAGGTACTAATAATATCAATAAGTAATTTCTTCATGCATTCTTTATGTGGTCAAATACCATTTGAGTAATTATATGACAAGCTTAAATTCAAATTAGGCCCTTCATTACATCATTAATGCTCACTCACTTTTGTATTTTAATTATTGACTTAGATCACTCTTTGGTAGACTAAATTATGTTACTAAGTCCATAATTTGGTTTAATCCCAAGTTAAATAAATGCATATGGTTTGTTATTTAACATTTCTTGGCTTACAAGTAACTTTAATCATACTTATACTTACAAATGCAATACAAATTCCTTTACATTTAAACAAGCAGTGTTTTGTTAATACTTGCCGTATATTTAATGATTCAAATATATGAGAAAAGAGAGTTCATTTCCATTTAAGTTGCATAATTAATACATCCTGCAACTATACATAAGTATATGTATATGCTTCTCACTTCTAACTCATAAACTCATATAAATTAAACAACATCAACCTCTTATAATTCCTAAGGACTTTTAGAATTTGATTGTCACATTCATCATTTTTGTATATTTAATTTTATTTATACGATTATTATTTGACATGCTTACATTAAATTATGCATGTTTAATGATTATTAAATATAAAAGATTATCAATTGAATAAACATAACATGGGTCATGAATAATTAAAAGAATAATTAAACTATAAGAAAAAATTATGTTGAAATTAAAATTTATTAGGATTTGTATTTGGGTAATATAAATGAATTATTATTGTAAATGGAAGCATAACATATTGTCACATTCACTTTCATTATCATTATCTTAATTACTATCATAATTAGGTCAAGTTATATTTTCAGATTATATTGACTAAATTATTAGAATAATTCTTAATTAAATAAGATTGATAGTTAAGAAATATAACTTAGTACTAGAATTATTCTATTATACATATATGAATAATTAACTTATTGATAATGCATGAAGATATGTGTGTGTGTGTGTGTGTATATATATATATATATATGAGGTGATGAAAGTGTGATTGGTGATAAAGTATTAAAGCTTTGTATATACATATAAATATATATACCTATGAATATATTCTTTACTAGATATATATGGTTAATATGGTTAATGTATTTTATGATAAGTAAATATATGATGTTATTTTAATAAATTAACAATATTGAAACCTTATAAACTATATCAATATAAGTTGTGATGGTTAAGCATTAGTCTACAAACTGCCAAAGATTATTGTATAAGGAAATAATATTGTTGTGTTCAACTTGAGGTAATGTTGAGATGAATATATACATTGAATTCTTTTATTAGCTTATTATTTACCAAACTTAAGGATTATGATACTCGATAGAAATGGTTTAGAAATTAATAATTCAGAAGAGTAGAAAGACTAATTAGAAGTTTAAATTAAGGATGGTTTGAACTTGAATAAGGAAAAATGGTATGCATGAATTTATGATTCTTTCTATGTATAGGAATTATAGCTTTTTACTAAGTTACTGCTGTTAGAATAAAAAAAACTAAAGATACATTTATAAAATATTATAATCCAAATGCACATATTGGTTGAACTAATTGTGGGTTAGTTAAGTAAGTCTTAAGTTGACTTTTATTATGGAAAAGGATAAAAGTTATTGTATTGAGTGGTATACAGAAAGCATTTAAGGTGGTGGTGGTGGATCCACTTTCTTTTGAAGTGGAAAATTGGATAATCACTTTACAAAAGTGTCAAGGAAAGAAGAGTTTACTTAATTATTAAGAATTTACATCTGAGAGTGAATTAGAAACTAAAGAAGGGAAAAACCTAAATGAAAGCTACATAAGGAAGGAAGATGCATAGAAAAGATTTAAACTCTAAGAGTTAAGTTAGCTACTATACTAAGTATATCTACCTTATGTTAAGAAAAGTGAGTTAAATCTTTATTAAGTGTTGATGGCAATCAGTGTATATAAGTGTATGATGTGGACTAAGTTAGTTATATATGTATATAGCCTATAAGATGTATTTCTTATAGCTGGTTACTTATTTCATGATGCATATATTGGATGAAAATAGATTGAATTCATGTGTATGGCTATGTATGGGGTAAGTTGGATTAGGTGATTGATGTTTGCATGTGAAATTTGTTTTGTATAAAGATTGACTATATGTCACGCCTTTTGCTTGTGTAGACATGCTCCTGTAGAATGACTAATGATCTCCAATACATGGAAACCACTAATTACTCTATAAGGATACCTATGAATTTTTTTATACTTATAATGTTTATTATATATATTGATGCACCGTTCTAAGTTTTGCAGAAGTATTGGTCCTAATTAACATTCTTGCATTTATTACCTTTAACATTACTTTGAAATTACTTATTCAATTTAATTAGAACTTTGATTTACTCCAAGTCCTTATCTTCAGAGAGACTCCTGTTGAATTGGTGTTTTAGGAATCCGTGCTCGTTATCCATCAGTTAACCTACGTCCATCAAATGACAAATGTTGAGTATACAACTCAGTGGTGCTTTAACACATAACATAAAAAATATAATCATTCATGTCACATATATGAGACAGTTCATGTAAACCAAAACAACATATTAATAGCATTGCCATATATTCATCTAGAATATTACTTTTGAACATTTCTAATGTAGATCAACATTTATTTGATTTTCTAACATTTTTAGGTCATAGTTCATTTCATGTCACTACTATGACTAGTTTATTTCCATGTCATATATACCATCTCTTATTCCTTGGTTTCATAATTTATCTAGAATAACTTTTAAACAATGTAGTCATATATTATGTATACTACATCAATTATAGTTACTCAACTATTATCATTTCATTACTGTAACATATCTATAATATATTCATCATGTATGATCATGATAATTATTCACTTATCTAAGTCTCAACTTAAATTCTTTTGGCATATCATTATTATGTGCATTATATCATTCATATATATCATATCATTAGTATATCATCATCATGTATTTATAACCTCATCATGTATATCATATCATCATCTTATCATTCTTCAATTAAATATCACCATAGCATATCACCTTATCATTTATTTAAACATAATATACTATCATCATGTTTATATAACTATTTAATATGCATGCCATGGATATCATCGTCATGGTCTACATCAATAAGACATCATCATCATCATCGTCATTCATATAAATGCATCAATTAAATGTCATTCTTAACACCATCATGTATATATCATGGTATGTATGTCATTGAGGATCAATTTTACATATGCACATTAGTGCTAAACATCATACCATATAAATCATCATCATAATTCATGATTTATGTCATATATAAGAATGCATTCATGTTATGCATTCTCCCTCATATTTTTTCATGTTATGCATTCTCCCTCATATTTTTTTATATCATCTCATTTCATTTGCCCTTTCCACAATCAGGACCATTTCATAAGCGTGCATGATACTTGGTCTTACATTTCATCTCATATCTGTGGTTCATCGCTGGAACCCATTTCACATTCATTTCATATCTGTGGTTTATCACTGGAACCATATCACTTTCATTTGATTCCTGTAGAAATTTCATAATGCCCAAGTACCATTTTCATTTATCATTTCATCACTTTCTTTTGTTTATTTTCCCCTCCCTTATTTCTCTATGTCATGTTATGTATATGAATATACCACTATGTTTCATGACATGATATGTATGCTTTATGCTATGATGCTGAAATAACATATGCAAGCATCATGATATCATATCACATATTATCCATTAGAATTATTTGATCACATTTTCTACTTAAATCCAAATTCTGTTATCTATTTTAATTCAATAATGTATATTGAACTCTGTTGTTACTAATTCATATCAGGACTATCTAAGGTTATAATGTTTTTGCTTATATTCATCTTTAACTAACACTGTCTTACAATCAATTAATAATTTAAATAATATCCTTACTTAAATATCTGCCTATCATTATACTTAATCACATGTCTAATAACACTTAATATGTCATATTATATCATTAATATCTTTTCATATACATATTTATAATTGTCGACTATCAATTATAATCATGATATAATAATATAATTATGACAAGAACTTCATCATTAAATCAATTTCATCAATATAATAACTTCATGATATAATATTAGCAAAATAATCTTCACTTCAATAAATCGTATAAATCAGCCCATATGTTAGTCTATAAATTTATATTATCATCATGAATGATTATTCTTTGCTAATATTTATAACCTTCATTTAAATTTCATTATTTATTCATATTTACCTTTTATGTTATCATTATCAATTAATGACATCATAATCTATCATGTCATCTCTTATTTAAATATCTTTATTAACGTGGCATATCATAATATCATCATGTAAATGTCATTATCATTATGACATTGTGAGCGTACGTATCCGTTTCTCGGCTTTTCCGGTTTTTACAGGTTTTAACTTTTGAGAAAAAACGGAATGTGTGGAGTCGCCACCTAGTTTGTTTCTATTAATCCAATTGAATTAACTTTGAAAACTAGGAAATAAAACCTTGGTTTTTCAGAGTTGAAAACATCCTTAGTT
>CANYBF011329635.1:0-22572 GCA_948192965.1 Dalechampia spathulata | reverse complement strand
GTTTGAGCTGTAAACCCAAAGATCATTGCTCAAAGTTTTGTTTTTGACCCAGTTGACACATCACATCGCTTCATAAATGGGTACGACTTGGTGCATGTTGGTAAGTCCTCAACTCTAAATATTTGACCGGAGAAGCCAATTCGCAATCAATAACGAACCACCTGTATTCAAAAGTTCAAAACCTTAGACCACCTACTTCAACTACAGAAAAATCAAAAACTGAAGCCAACTACTATGTTTCTAGACTCTCTGTCCGTACCCATAACAAAAGACTGTAGAAGAACTACCACAGAGCAAGCTAGCCAGCTAGCTAGCTGTAACCTGCACTCACTCGGCAACAGCAGGAGCGAACTCGTAGCTCAACCATGGTCTTCTTCTGAGCATGGGACGGGCAACCACTCACCTTCCATATTGTTATGTGCATTAAAAACCAGTCAAACTAGTCTGATCCATAAAATCCCCCCAAGTAACATGGTAGTGGACCATTTGAGATACCCACCCTCAAGAATCATGAATAAAATCTAGTTCTTAGATATTTAGAATTCTACAATCTTCCATCTTCAAATTATTACCAGAAAATGTTTAGCTTGATAAAAATTATTTAAAACTCAAGGGGCCAAAAATGAACCAATTTGATGAAATTTCAGACAAAGTCAAAAGTAATCAAAGCTCATAGCCTGGCTTATTGAATGTTTAAACTGTTTAATCTTAGTGCTTAAATCAAGAACCGTTTAAATAATAATTTTTTAATTTTATATTGATAGATTATGATTGATTTCATAGAGATTAAGAATATCTAACTGTGTCTAATTATAATCATGTGTTTTTTAGTTATCATATTCAGAATTATGCTAACTATGGAATAATAATAATAATAAATTTTTAAAAAAACCCTTGATAAAAACAAACTCTATTAGCACAAACTATTCATTGAATTGTATCAATAAAAATTATATTTTAGATATACAATTTTAAATTCCAAACTACATATTTATATTTGATTTAAGATAATGTAGAATTATTTAAAATTATGCTTATGAAATTTATCTATTTATTTTGTTAGATTAATGAATAAAAGATAAAAATGTGAATAAGTCAAATTATTTATATAAGTTAGATGATATTTATCTTGTTTATATTCATTACCCGAGTTAACTCAAAATTATATAAGAATATAAAATATTTATAAATTTAATTATTAATAATTTTTTATTTTTTGAATAAAATAAATAATATTTATTTAAGCTTGTAACATATAAAATAATTTAAAAAACTGAATTCAAATTCAATTTAATATAAATAAATCAAATGTGAATTTTATAAAACAATAATTTAATTTGAACCCTTTTTGGAGGAAAGTTCAATAATTCATTATGTATATATATTGAAGATGCAGAAAATAAATTTGCAGAAACAAGAAACAGGATACTGCATCGCCCAAGAAGGGTCGGTTTCAAAAGCGATCACCAAAGGCGTGTCTCGTACGGCAGACCCACTTCTGCACATGCTCGCTGGGTCCCCCAACTCTTACTAGTTACCGCCTTGCACAGTAGCTTTTTTTTTTACCAGTAACTACCTACCATCTAATCCACCGGTCCTACAACATTCCACATCATCACCGTTTTCACATCGACTCCCCACTCAAGATAAGACAAACCGACTCTCCCCGTCCTTTTCCAATGAGGTAATCCCACGTGGACACAACATAGCAGCCCCACAACCGCCACGTGGAGTCATAATCACGCATGGCTACTACTCGTATCATGTGTCGCACCACTAGGCCCTTCCTCGCAACCACCCTCCCCACTATATATCTTTTATGTGCTCCGTACCACACTCTTATCACCATTTTCGCTGATCGGGGGGGTGAGGTGGCAGGCTGCGAAGAGGGTGGCCTTGTTATTGGATATAATTTGGGTTTTGCCGTAAGATTTGGAGCAAAATCAAAGTACTGGTAACATAGACTCAGAAAGAGACGTTATTGAAGCAGGATGAGTGATGCAAAGAAAGCAAAAACCTAACAATATTAATTTGGCTCTACATTTTATTTGAAGTCATAAAATGAAAATATGGTAATAAAAAATAATGAGAAAAATTAAAAAAACTAACATGGATGTTAGTTACACATGAACATCAAAAGATCAAGCCCCAAACATCTTCCGATGGAAAACCCTCCCAGACCAAACAAAAAAATTTACATACCAGAAATACCATGTCATTCAATTTATATTTCCAATCATAATTTCATGAGATTTTTTCATCAATCATGTAATCAATTGCTATTCTTCTTTATCAAGTTAAGCAAAACAAAGGGTTCAGGGAAGATCAATAATACTTCAGGGCAGATATAGACCAGGTTGATCCTGATCACTCCACTGGCTATGACTCCAGTAACTTGGATCGACCGCATTGGGAAGATCAAACAAACCCCCACCACTCCCTTGCCAATCCAACCCCCCAAATGTTGTTCCATTTCCTGATCTACTACTCTGCAACGCTGACAACTCACCCTGACCCGTCTGATCAATCAACCCTCCTCCCATATCCTGCATCTTCATGTCGTCCTCACTCATCCCCACCATCTTCTGCTGCTGCTGCTGCTCCTGCCACTGCTGATTCTGATCATTGACGTGTTCCAGATTTTGATGGTTCATCATATTACCAAATGATCCGAACTGCAACTGCTCATCCGCCGACGTCATAAAACTTGTAAAACTCCCAATCTCTGAAAAAATCCCACAGTCTGACCCTTGATCTAGCAAACCCGCCTCAAAGTTTATATTCATGTTCGGATGGACGAAAATTTTAGACTCACCAATTCCATTAAATGCTACAGTGTTATTATTCGAAGCAGAACTCGAAGAATGGCCCGATACTGCTTCTAAATTACCGGTGTTTCCGGCTGTAGTGTTCGCAGCTGTCAAACTAGAGCTTTCGCTACTAGAATGAGAGTTGGAGGATTTCGTCTCTCGTTGCTGCTGCTGTGGCGGCGGTGTCGTACTGGTGGTTGTATTAGTATTGACCGTGGCAACGGTAGTTGATGTAGCGGCGTCTGGTGTAGCGACAGCGGTTTGCTTGGGTTTGGAACGCTTTGTTTTACGGCATCCACCGCCAACAGGGACGTTACGAAGGACGCCGCCTTTAGTCCAGTAGCGGCGGCAGCTCTTACAGAAGTGACGGGGTTGTGAGAGGTTGTAGTTATTGTAGTAGCAAAACTTGGTGTTGAGGGAGTCACACCTGGGGCACTTGAGAGCTTGGTGGTTCTGGTGATGGTGCGGCCTCAGCCTCCTGTCCGCTCCTCCGCCACCAAATAACCGAGCACCTCCGCCGATTGACCTCATGTCTTGCATTTTGGAGGATATAATTAATGTAAAAATCGAAGCCTGAAGGATAAACAGAAAAAGAAGTGGCAATTGTAGCAGTTTATAATATCTTGTATTTGGAGTGATAGGGGAAACAGAGAGAAGAAGAGAGCATGAAAACAAGAGAGAAGAAGAGACAAATATCCTCCTTCAAAATCTTCTATTAGTAACATAATAATAAATTATTTTTAATTATCCTAAAAGGTGTAAAAACTCCAAACTAGCCATCCCAAACTGGAGAGACGAAGGCGTAAGCTTGGGGCCTGGATGGGGATTTGAAGGGTGAGCGGGCTGCGATCAAGCCGTTCAATAGGGGACACGTGGACGGCAACCAAGAGGGAGAGTTGCTGTCCACAAAAATCAGGTTGTCTAGTTGTCGGCCACCCCCCGATTTATCTGCCTCTGCTTATATCGGTGTCAGTACAACTGGTGGAGAGACTGCCACGTCGCATCTCAGAATTGGTAATGGGTTTTGATTATTAACGTAGACGGTTCAGTACAAGATTATTACCTCAAACCAGGTACTGTACTTGTTTCGAGAAAGAAAAAAACACAAAACAGACGCCGTACTTCGTATCTCCTCATATACAACTTGTCACCGTTGTTCTCAAGACCATGGATTCTGGACACTTATCTTTGGTTTCATCTACTTGCATTCGATTATTTTATTACAAAGATATTTATATACTCCTGTGTAACATGTTCCTCACAAATGTCTTACTCTGGCCTCTTTAAATATTATTATTGGGAAACATAAGGAGGCTGTTAAATTTTGGATTTACAATCAGTAAGCAAAAAAGTAGAAGCTACAGTTGAAAAATACCTACTAAAGTGCTGTATCATGTATGTCAATTTTGGTCCAACCCCACTTATAAGTGCCATATTATGAGGAATCCTAACTCACTTTCTAATTTTTCTCAAACTAAAGATTAAAAAAGAAGAAGAGGGATCGACAAGGGTGCAATAATCTGGCAATATGTAATGCAGAATTTGGTAGTACCATGTCCCCCACTATGACTGTGCTATCCTTGGACCAGTTAAGTTGGATGGGAGAGTGGGCTCCTCTTTTACCTAAAAACTGATCCAATCCAAACATGGCAAGCAATTGTAGCACGTACCAAGCATGGTTTTGGCGAAATTATAGGCACCCACTTAGCCACCAGATGTGGTGCATTACACCTCTTTATAAATAGTGCAGTTGCAATTTAAGCTGTTAACTAATCTTATACACAATTCATAGCATTCTACCCTTTACTTTTAATACTTGCAAGTGATATGAATATTCACAAATCATGTTTGATTGATTTGTACTTCAAATTAAATTTATTATTTAAAAATACATATATGAGTGGATTTAGATTCTAATTAAAATTTAAAAATCCATATCTTTTTTAAATTCAACAAATAAAAATTTATCATATCTTAAAATATTCTAAAATTACAGTTGTATTATTATTATTATTATTATTATTATTATTATTATTATTATTATTATTTATGTATTTTAAGAAGTGTGATAAGTATAATATTATAATATCTACGTATTTTAAGAGGTGTGATAAGTAGAATATTATAATATCTACTCTTGTATACTATATATATATATTTTTTAAAGGAAGTGACTAGTAAGCCTATATGATGTTCAAAGACTAACTATCATGATAAACACTCGTTAGACTTGTCTCTTATGTAAGATATTTTCCTTGTCTATATAAATAACATAATGATCAAATTTATGTATCAATTTCATTAATCAATAAGAGAAATAATAATATTTTATTCAAACATCATATCTTGTTATGATCTTACTATACTTTATTCATGGGTGATGCTCAAACTATACTATATGCTCATTATGTTATTCTTATCATGATTGTGATACTCCTAATACTTGTTGCTATACTTGTTAGGATCATGAACTAATTATTTATGGAATTTAAGGGTTAGCTTGTGTTAGAAGCATTCTACATGAACGTCGCGGTCCTTATTAAAGGTTTAGACCTAAATTCATAACACATAAGGGTTGTTAGCCTAAGGATTTTGATGTATGTGTTGTGAAAAATCAATTTAAATTAATTTTTATTTAAAAATATTTTTTTGGAAGTGGTATGAACGTATCGGATTTGGTACGGGCGTACCACTGCTGTTTTCTATGTGGTACGGATATACGGTTGATCGTACCAAGTGGATTTGACTTTGTATGTTTGGTACGAGCATACTAAATGTAGCTTTAATTTGAAATTATATATGTGTAATTGGTATGGACGTACCGGTTTTAATACGACCATACCATATATTGTGTTTTGGTTCGTATGATCGTACGGGATATTGTATGGGCGTACCACATTATGTTTTTTAATTACAAAAGTTACCGAAGCTCAGGTACAGGCGTACCTAGCTTGCGGTGAAATATTTGAATTATGGTTTTTAGAGCGGTACAAGTGTACCGATATCCGTTCGATCGTACGCGTTTTTGTAGAAAGATTTTAAAAGCTAACGGATCTATTTGAAAAATAGATCATATTATTACATCTCTAACGTCTCTATTTTTTCTTTGTGATATTCTACATTGTTCAGTAAGCCCTTTCAAGTAAGTTTCTTAGATGCAAACTTAATCTTACTTGCATTTGTAATTCAAATTCTCATTGAACTTTATCCTTCACAACCTAACTATTTATTGTAATCTTGGGTTGATGTATGATTAATATTGAGGTAATAACTTTGTAATTGAGAGTTGTTTCTTGTGAGTATTGATATTGACTGCAAAGGTTTGAGTGTGAGCTTGCAAAATACTAGGGATTGGATTCGTATTGAAGAATTTAATTATTGTATTGTGATTGGTATTTAGTGGAATCCTAAGTTGAGATTTAAGAGAAGTGGATGTAGGTAAAGAATTGTGTCAAACCACTATAAACAGTATCGTGTTACCATACTTCCGCATGACTTGCAAGGGTAAAGGTCGAGCCATGCTGGTTAGGAGATACTCATTGAGATAAGTAGCATAAATGAACTAAAATCTTGAATTTAACTTTCCAATATCAAATGTTGGTAATTATTGATGAAAAAATTTAAAGGGTGTTTATTTTAGCTTATAAGTTTATCAAATTGACTTTTGATCTACTTATAAGCTTTAAAATGAGATAGCTGTTTTGGTTTCACATAATTTAAAATCTTATATGTCAAGCTTTTAAATCAAAAAAAATTGGATAGAAGGAGCTTATAATTTTAGGACTTTTAAGTGGGTGCTGATAAGCTTCTTTGAACACTATTTTACTATAGTATCCATATTTAATTATAAAATTTAATTATTTATTCTTATTTTTAATTATTTTTAATAATAAATTTATTTTAATAAAATATTAAAATATAAAAATATTCATCTAATTATAAAATTATATTTTTCATATAAATTAAATATATTCCAATAATTTCAGATAAAATATAAAAATATTTATCTAATTATAAACTTATATTTTTCATATAAATTAAATATGTTGTAATAGTTTCATGAAAAATAATTTAACATATATTGATATTTTTATAAAATAGCTAAATATTATTTTTAATCATTTTAACAATAAATCTACTTATGAGTTAATTTTTATCAAATATTTTTCTATTTATTAACTACTTATAAATTTTTAATCAAATAATTAATTATTTAAAATTTTTAATGTTTATAAGCTTAAATTAGTTTATAAAACAAAATATTTATAAGCTAATTTTTATCAACTAAGTCAAATGGTTTCTTAATTTAAAGGAATTTAAAATTATAATCTTAAATTTAAATACATTCATCTAAAATAATATTAATTTATTTGATTGGATTTTTAATAGTATTTTAACATGAGATATTCATTTTTTAAAATTTACTTTATGTTAGAAAAAAGTAAATTTATCATAATTCCGAAATTGTTACATAAATTCTATCTACAGCATCGTTTTTCTTAACAATATCTACAGCATTATTAATAGATAAATAATATTTTTCTAATGCATTTTTATGAAGATGATGGTTCCAGTAATGGGGACGAATTAGTTATTCTATTTTTTAATCTGGTTATAGAAAAATCAGTAAGTAATCATACACTAATTAATCTCAAATAAATACATAAAACTACTAGTGGATCTGTTAAATGATTTTTACGGAAGACATGATTGAAATGGAAAGGGAATATTGATGGGACATGATAGTAGTGCAGCGAGGGCATGAATATCAAACAAGGTCCATCCTCGAGGAATTGACACATGTGCAGCACAAAACGTTGTCTACGTATTCTGTATTTCCACTGCAAGCGTATTTGAAAGCCATAAAGTCCCATCTCCATGATAATAATGCAGCTCTGTTCACCCCGACCTCCACGATATTCCATTGCTACGTCTACAGTTCATCCACGTCATTATCTCCCCCCCATTCCCCCATATCATGCTTCATTATTGTATCATGATTTTCAAAATAAACAGTTCCCTCCTGGGCCCATCTCAAATCCATCCCACTGTTCATGATGATTAATCAAACCAATCCTTCAAACTTGGCATCACTATATCAGCCGTCCATTGACTATGCTTGATGTGAATCTTACCCTTCAGTAAAGATTGATGTTTACAATCAAACTGCCCTGTCAGCATAGTGGATTCTAATCCGATGCTATTCTGGATTCGATGAGTTACAGTAATAAAAGAAAGAAAACTTCCGGGTGCTTAGTAGAGAAAGGAAATAAAAGATGTACATGTAAAAGAATGAGGATGATTAGAATGATAGTAAAGTTATCACTTATGGGTGGCAACGGATTCAAACAAAAATAAAAATCTTGTACTAGTACACATATGATTTTGAAATTCAGAGGTTAATACAAAGAAAATTCAATCCACGACCCAAGAAAACGAGAGAAAGAGAAAAAGAAAAAGTCCCAAAAAACAGAGTGAAGAAGAAGAAAATTTTTGAATATGATTTTGATTGGTCGAGTGAAGGGGCAATTTGATGGGAACATGTTCACATGCACATGGGACAGCTCTTGGGGTCTCCCTAAATTAGGTCTTCTTCTGGTACTTGTCCGCATCTCTCTCTCTCTCCAAACATACATATATGCCCATATAAGCTCTATGTCTATTACTTGTCACATTTCACATTCAACCCCAATTTCTTCTAACATTTAAAACTAAGATATTTCTCGTAAAAAGTCAAAGAACGAACTAACTAAGCTTCCCCTCTTTCTATCCATATTTGAATTTGTTAGTTTGGTTTGTACCACTAAATTAATATGATGAATTTTTGAAATTTAAATTATCAAAACACGTACATATATGCATGTTTATAAATGGGTGTCGCCATCCGTAGGGCAACAAGCTTGGGCTTAACTCATTAGGCCCAGTCGGTTGGAGTGGAGGCATCGTCTCAGTTATTGGACCCCACCTATCATTCCCGCCCCCCCTACCTATCTACCTATCATGTGCCTAATTGGCCCCATCCCTCTTTCCTTCCTCTCTTTTCATACAATTATATATATATCGTAAAAAATAAAACCCATTACAGTAAAAGAAAAATTATTTCGAGAAATACCTTCAGCATCAGAGCCATCTGTTGTTTTTATAAACAAGTTATTTTTCTATCGAGCAATTGCATTAACTGCCCTTCTGGTTTCCTTGTTATCTCCCATCTATCATTTAAAATTCATGATTATTTATTAATGTCATTTTTGGGGTAGACTAAATTAATAAAAAAAACAAAAATGAAATGACGGTTAGGAAAAACTTGCACCAAATAATTGAAAGAAGATTAAAGGCTGTCAAGATCAGGCGATTGTAATTGATTTTGTTTTTTTTGAATTTCGTAGACTTTGAAATAATTTAATTGGAATTAAATAGCTTTCAGTCCACACTTTCCATGTAATAATAGTCCAATTTAATGAGGAGACTGGAAGATGTGATCTCGCCACAGGTCCTAACAAAACAAGGGCCATTGTATTGTATTAAACTGAGATGACCCTTGTTTTATAAAATAATTAAACCCATAACATAGGCAATTATTATTATAATCTTGATTTAGAATGGATGATATGCGGAAGAAGCTTGTTGATATTTTTTTTTATTTGGAAAATCGAGAGTCGAGAATGTTTCTGGTCTATAATTTGACAGGTAATGGTCCCAGATTTTTGGAGCACTTTGACAGGTAATTTCTGGCACTTTTGGAATTCAATATATTTGGGTTCAACTTGTATTATTTTGTCGTGAACTCTTATGTTTTAAATTAAATAATCGACAAGTTTTCTCTTTCAGAAGTACCAAGCAGAATTAAGTGAACCAGCACTGTATCTATATAGGAAAATATCAAACAAAACTATGATGCTTCCTGTACTTTCTACGATTGAATTTTGATGGTAAACTTTGATTTAATTTATTGTTGAAGGTTGATGTAAGAATATGAATGTTTTCATGCCAAACTATAGAAACATCCATGAGCAAACCCTATCCAGCAAGACCCGAGAAGAGGCCACAACGCAAGCAGTGAAATTTCTGTGTAGGGTCTAATATGAACACCAACTGCTTCATCATTCATTCACTATGTGTGTGTGTATCTATATTTGATAGAGAAAACACCAATCCAATACCAATATGTATACATGTGTCCTTTGTTTGTTTGTAACCTTAAAAGACAAGGAAAGAACGTAAAAGAAATGGGAAGAAGAAAACATAAAATGGCATATGATGAGCTCACTAGCACATCCACTTCGTCCCCACCATTGATGCCCACATGATGAAGAAAACAAAAACAAAATAAACAAACGGACTTTTTGTTGGTTTTCTCTTACTAGCTACCTTCCTTGCTTGCTTACTTTTGATGTTTAATGGAAGATAGAAAAGAAAACAGCTCCTCAGGATCTTGTGGTCACATCCACTCGATGCTTACATAACTTGTTTACAAATAAGCCCCAACAACCCCTTTCTTATACATTCAAGTCACGTCACTTTCACTCTACCCCATTTATGAAAAATCTCATATCCTCGTTTTCTTTCTCTTTTTTATTCTAATGAACTGAGTTCGTGGTTAGTCGTCGCTAAGTGTCCTCAAACGTGCTAACCATGATCATGGAGGCTTTCTTCTTATACATATGTTTATTCTAGCATCTGGGTCCTACCCAGATGATAAGTATAATTTGAACTAACATATCTTTGTATATTATGTACATTCTTAGCTTTCTTCTTATTGGTTCGTACCACTTAAGACCATCTAGGGCAAAAGTGGATACACTCCATGGTTATAAAAGGAAAGATTATTAGTTATAAAGGTACAAAGAAGCATTTTGTATATAATTAGACAGCAACCCTTTATACTTCCAATCCTGCTGGGACATAATTCCGAGTATATTTTCTTTCTAATTGAATTTCATTTCGAACTAGAGATTTCATAACCATTGACAGGGCTTAATATCCCTTTCTTTCTCATCTTGCGTGAAGCTAATCGCCGTGTTGCTTAAACAAGGTGTTTGAAAATGCACTTTCATGTAACACATGCGAACAAGCGGACACGGACATCCACATACTCAGTTGTACAGATTTCATTGTGAATCCACTAAAAGATTTCTTGTACGCCAGTTTATGGCATTTTTGACGTCACTTGCTTGTCAAAAACTATTTGCTGTCAACGGCCAACACCAAATCAACTATACGCCAATGCATCACTATTCACTACTTGTCCATAAATTCGGCCTAACAAGACTGGAATTCAAAGCTATATATCTGTATCGTGGGGCTAAGTACTACAGCAAACAGTAGATAATTGATTCAACAAATATATTTGTTGTATGCATGTTGTGATTAAACGACTGCCATATACATAATTCAGAAGCTGATAATACGGGCTTCAGCTGCTGAAATGAATTAACATAAATAACATGAATACGAACAGAGACTGGTAGCCAGCTCTGGCAAACTGGCAGGCCAGGCTATGAAAACAAAATGTACCCACATAACAAACACCAGACTTACTCCAGTAGGAAACATCGTTTTCATGGGATAAATAATGATACAATCGCAGGCACATCTCAAATCATACTCACGACCAGAGAATCAAATTGTTTAACATCAATGTCTGCACATGGACTGGAGGAGATGTGGACTTCTCCCCAACTAATTAATCATTCCACAACATGTTAAATCTGATTTGAACCCTTATCTACACCAATAAATTCAATATCAATGCCCGAATTTAATGTCTTCTTCTTTGTTTGAGTGGGTAATTAATACATCCACTAATAGTAATTAGTTAGCTTCTTTACGTTTTTGATCATGAAAACTCCACACATGATATTATTAAATGAAAAGTTAAAAGAATTCGCATCTTGAGAAGCCATCATTTCGTTTTCAACAAAAACTACAATATTAAAGGCTTACATGTGAAACTCATATGATCGTATCACTCATTTTGGTGAAACCGCAGACTCCTCTAAACGCCAAAACAGCTTAAATGAGTTAACAAGGACCAGATTCAAAAGCAAACAACTTAACATGATTGATTATCATGTTGCATGGCACGTATGACCGATCAGCCCATAACCCTTTCTCAAATGTATGTTCTTCTTGTACTCGCTTTACTTTTACAGCCTAGACTTTAATGCATTAAATAGGAAGAAATTGATTTCCAACTTCCACCTCCCTTTCCGGTATTCATAGTTTTAAATAATAAGCCCAAATCGTTCCAGCTTCCCACCAATGTTGTATTGTTACATTCAACAAGTCATGGATTTGAGAACAACTGATGTTCCAATAGCAGGCAGGAAGATGAGGATGGTCAGTCATCCTCCACCTCCCCTAGCCAGTTCCTTCGAACCCATCTTACAATAAGCGCAATAACTTTTGGAGTCTCTGCTGTTTCTTTCTTGACCTTTCTCCTCTGTAAGTGGGACAGATAAGAAGTCATCTTTCCATCCAAATTAAGGAACGAAACACGCTTGGAATTTGGCAGCTGTTCTGAATGTTAAAAAGCCTGAATGCAGTTTGCTGATATTCATTACAAGCCTGAATAGAATTGGAAATGCCAAACTCGCAATTTCCCGGGCTATATTTATCCATAATACAAATGGGGATACACCTTTCTCGTCCTGTGATAATCACAACTTGAAAAGCAAATGTTTTGAGGTGGGATATTGTAGCCGTATCCTCTACGTATGAACAAACTCCCACTATTCTTTATTTTTCAAGTGATAAAATAGGAAACGAAAACTTTTAACAATCTTGAAATCCACATAAGCCTATAAACCGATTCTCCCCAATTCTCATCAACATCACACGAAATGATTTCTGATCAGAGGAAACCAAGATTACAAAAGCATTAATTATATGGAATTTCTAAACCTGATATTCGTCTAAAATCAAACAGACCGGTAGCAAAGAGGGAAATCCAGGATTTAGTTCCTACTCTCCTTCTCAAGCATGCAATTACCACCACTTAAAATTTCAGACAACGTAGCTAATCCATATCAACAGAAGTGAGATGTGGTTTTCCTCATTGAACAAACATTTGAAGCAACATTACATGATAATATACAAGACTTTACCAAAATGCTTCTTCTGTATCCTCGAGCAAAATACCAGCTGACGGTTCACTCCAACAGATACTTTGCGTAGATGAGTTCACTACTTGCTCAATAATAACCATTTTGCAACATTGACCTTATTGAAGAACTTAACATTAGTATTCGATTTCTACCAATCAAGGCAAAAGTCACGGTCAAGAGAACAGGTGACATGCAAAGAAACAAGGGTTACGACAAGAAATAACTGGGGGGAACCGCAAATTTATATACCAGATTATCATTCTATTGACAGCTATAGCAAAAGGGAAAACGAGGAAACATGTCCATAAGTAGCAGTTACATATACAACTGTGACGTTTTCCTGCACAAAAAAAGCTGGTAAAAGACCAACAAAAAAGATTGCTTACAACTTCATGTGAATATACTGTCAAGCAGAAACAGCCCCTTTCCTTAGTTGCTCTATTGCAGTGTAGAGTTTCCTCCGAGGCCCAACTGTGAACAAACCCATCTCTTTGAGATCTTCAAGTGTAAGTAGGGGCAAGATTTCTTCATCTACCTCATGCAACTCGAATATTCCGGCATATTTACCAAATCCTTGGTCCTCCAACCATCTTGTAACTGTATTTACATCCATACTCCCTGACTTCACCTCATCCAACGAATGATCAGAGACAAAATATGCATCATTCCCTTCATTACAAACATTCTCCTGCCAAAACGCATCACAGTTCCTCCGTTGCCTCATGTGACAAGCAGGTCCATCCATATCAAATTCACCGGCCTCTCTGCTTCTAGGGTAGTCATCATCATTGCACTCATCAGGAGTAAAGTGTATAAAATCTTTTATAGTACCGTCCCTTCTGTCTTCATTACTATACCGGGGACTAGGTTGAGAACTCCAGACACTGCTAATGAGGATGTTGTTTGCCCCTTTAGCGTTATGGCCTCGCCGTCTCATGATCCTACATTTCCTAGTTATGCTACCAAAATTCAACTTCAGCTTGCTCATATTAATTTGGTCAGAGCTCATTAATTCGAGGGCGGATTTTGAAGAGTTTGGATCCTTATTTTCTGTATTCTGCTGCAAATCATCTGAAACCTTTGGAGATACACCAGGGCCCATATCTAAAAGCTCTGGGTGAGCCTGCATGGGAAGCCCTAATATGTGACTCTGTTCAGTCCCATTAGAGTTCAACACATGATTCCCAAAACTTCTGAGCCCTAATTTTTCCCTCGTTTTATTGGAGAAGCCACAAGCAAAAGCTGCAGGAACATCCCCTACTTCCCCCAATCTAACATTTGGGCGCCTCTGTCTCTTTGAATTCATGCTCACTACTAACATTTTACACAGAACCCTACAACTTAAAACCTGAAGAAAATCCCAATCAGGTATCAAATCTCTAAACAATACACCCTAAAGAACAGAAGCCCAGATAAAATATAGCAAAAACAACCATAAACAACATAAATCTATAAGAAAAAGAACAATCACAAATTCAACTCATAGTAATATGTAATATAAATAACACAAATTTATTAACAAGACACATAACCCAGAATCAGAAAGAAAAGCAAAATGAAGACATCAACCTTGCAAGAGAGACAACAGCACTAAAGTTTGAACCTTTTCATGTTTGCAAGAGTGTATTGTTGATGAAGTGAGCTTTCTTTGCCCCCCTTTGACGATATTTTCTGTTCAAATTCAAACAAATGTATGACTGAACATAGAAGAGGATTTGGTTTCCTAGCAAAAGCGCAACTAAAAAATTACATGAAAAAGGACGGTTTCTTTTGAAATGTTCAGGAGGAGAGACACCCAAACTGTCGAATCCTTTCTGCTTCGGGGCAGGAGCGAGCCGCCTAAAAAAGGAACAAGTATTTGGATTCCCTGATATGTGGAAATTACTATGGACATGTGGTCCTGAAGAAACAGAGTCCACGCGTAAGCTGTCTGTTGAATTCTAATGGTTTATATCTTGGGTGATTTTGAGGAGAAATTGTATTATTGAAGTCGAATGGCAGCCACGTGTTGTTTCAGAATAAATATTCTTTTAATATTAATATAGAACCTGCCGTAATTTGATAAAAGAATCATTATAAATATTATGTGATTAAAAATTTAATAATACAATCTTTCATGTGATATTATTATATTTTAAAAAAATTAAAACTACTATATGTGATATAGATTTTACTTCCTATTCTTTCTATTTATTCATTTTATTTATCTTTAATTTTCTTTGTAAAAAATGATATTTTTCATAAGTAATTTTTGTTCTTTTTAATTGTTCAATTATGAATAATAATTTGATAAATTAGAAGGTTAAATTTCATTATTCTATATATAAAAATAAATTGAAATTAGTAAGTGTTATTATAAATACATTTCTAAATTTTTTTTCATCTATTAATTAAATGATTAATATGTCACAATCTATCATCATTATTTTTTTTTATCATTTTAACATTTTTTACTATAATAAGTTCTCTTGTAATATATATAATATTGTAGGTTATATGAATAATTTTATGAAAAATAGTTATAAATAATAAATTATTTTTTAAAAATAATATATTTTATAAAAATATTCACTTAGTTACACAATAAGGATATTAAACAATTTTTAAAAACATTATAAGATAAATTATTTTATTCTTAATTTATAAATTAGAATCTTCAACTCATTCATATTACAAAGAAGAACAAGTTTTAATCAAAAATTTCTCTCTCTTCCATTTGAAACTACTAAGAAAATATAAATAAATAAATAATTATAAAAAATGATGTAAAACCATATTTACTAAATGGAGTATAATTGATTTATTTACAATAATCAATTTTTTTCTCTCTTTACAGATTTTTCTACATTCAAGTGTATTAATCCCTATAAAGGAGTTACTATTATTTCTTTCTCCCTTTTTTTATTGCAAATTTGATTTATTTTTTGATAGTTGGTTGACATTTAATGGAAGATAAAAGCTCAGATATCATTATTTTTAGTTAAGAAATTATGAAAATGCAATGTAAGGAGCTTGTGTTGGAGCTCATAAGTGATAAGCAAGCTCTGAAAAATGCAAATAGATTAGTTTTAGTAGGATGTGTTTTATTGCACAAATCTTTTAGTTATGAGGTTATAAAAATTGCTTTATAAACTTCTTGAATATCAGTTAAGGATTTTCGAGTTCAATGAAGATCAAGCAATATCTTTTTTTTTGAATTCCATAATCAAGAGTACAAAAATTTTGCTTTGTAGAGAACTCCTTGGTCTGTGTCTAATCAACACATCATTCTTAAGGATTGGCCACCAAAATTTGCTCTAGAAAATTTGGAATTTTCAACATCACCATTCTAGATTCAGATTTATGGGATCTCACTAATTTAAATGACCATTGGGAATGCTGAGAATATTAGCAACCTATTTGAAGGATTATTGAAGATTGATCATGATTGTAGGGGACTGTAAGATAGAGAATGTGTTTTTGAATTCAAGTGTTGATATATGTGCATAAGCCTCTCATTATGGGTTTTTAGAATAAAGGGGAAAATGGTAAAAATGAGTAGGTTTCTATAAAATATGAAAGATTAATGGACTTTTGTGTTCATTATGAAAGGTCATGGTATATTGCTCAAGTATGCTTGGAGCAAGAGTTAAGTAGTGAGAAGGAGGTAATAGAGAAATGTCCAACGTATAGTCCTTGGTTAAAAGGTTATCGTTTGGATATGAATAGTTCACCATCAAAAGTGGTTATCGTGCCTTACCCTAAATTATCAAAAAATGTTGTTGTTTCTCTCAAATCTAGGTTGCAGGTACCTTATTTGGAAGAGCCACGTGATAACAAACAAGCTAGTGGTTCCAACGATGTACTAGATGATGGTAACGGTAATTTAGGGGTCCTTAGGGAGGGGTCCAATGACATACAGGTAGAGCATGGCATGGAACTTTAGCATAAGGCTCAACAAAGAAAAATCTCTTATAATAGCCCTAATCTTAGGTCCTTTGTTGATGGATTAGACATGCTCTTTAATAGTCAATCTCATCTTGTTGCTCAAGGAATGGTTTTTACATAAATTATTCATCAGAATCATTTTCAATCTTATGAGTGGTGCTTTCGCTGTGATCTAGAGTGAGACTTATGATAGACAGTACTAGGGGCCTACTTAGAGCGAAAGTATGATCTTTCTGAGGGCCTACCTCAAGGAATAAAATGGGCCCAATGAAGGTCATAAGATGGAGTCACCATCAGATGATTACAGATTTGGTTCAATCGATTCATAACATGAGTGCTAAATCAAACCCTTCAGAGATGGGTTTGGGTGATGAAGATCTACTTTCTTAGAGTTTGCAAGTTCGATTTTACCATTTTAGACTAGTTAATTATCCTAAACCGGTGAGCATTTCATAATCATGAAATAAAGCACATAACGCAATGTAGCATGATAGCAATCATAATAAATATGACATGGTAAATATGATATGATAATCATGATAGAAAATGATATAACATAAGCATGACATATGAAAGATGACATGACATAGGCATGATATATGAGAGATGATTTGACATTAGCATAGCATGTGAGATGACATGGTATAAACATGATATATGAGAAATAACATGGCATAGGCATGACATGTGAAGAATGATATGACATAGGCATGACATGTGAAGAATGACATGACATAGACATGATATGTGAAGAATGACATGACATAGACATGACATATGAGAAATGACATGATATGTAAAGAATGATATGATATAGGCATGACATATGAAGAAATGACATGGTTGTGAGCGCTGGTTTCTACCGACCACCCAGAGCAAGGCTTCTGAAGCTCATAGACTGAGGACCGCACTTGGAGTGAAAGCACAGTCTTCCTAAGGGGCTACCTCGAGGAATGATATGAACTCGAAAGAGTCGCAAGGGAGTCACCACCGGATGGTTCCGGATTGGTCCAACTGACCCATAGCATGAGTGCTAGTTAAACCCTTCAAAGATTGGGTTTGGGTGGTGGAGATCTATTTCTATGAGTTTCCAAAATCGATTTTACCATTATAATTGGAGTTAATTGTCCTAAGCAGGCAAGCATACGAGCGTATATGTAAGCACACAGAGTGACATGCGATTTGGTGTTGCACGATTGCACGTAGAATGACATATAATGTTATATGACATTTGGATGACATGACATATACATGACATGTGACATGATGACATATTAAAATGATATGGCATATGCATGACATGACATAATAATTCATGATATAGTAAAATAACATGGCATATGCATGACATGACATAGTGATGTGTGGGTGAATTGGCATTTGACATGACATGTGATATGGCATACGACATGGCATGTGGTATGGCATACGACATGGCATGGTATAATGACATGTGACATGACATGGCATCATAACATAATGGCATGTGAGATGACATGGTATATTGACATATAGTATGGCAAATAACGCGTATTGGATGGTATGTTGGCATATTTGAGTTGTATTAGCATACGAGATAATTATGTTATGGAATGACATATGCATGACATGACATAAAAGTGTGTGATGTGGCATGTGACATGGCGTGTGACATGATATGACATAGATATTTGAGCAAATATAATAAACCATCCACGAATGAAAAATAATAAAGGCTGGTGAAAGGGGATCAAGGAAAATAGGGGATACATACGGGATTTTAGGGGGAATTATTACAAAACATGAATAATTCCATCCTATTACAAAAATATCCTCGCATATATCATTTTGGGACGTTAAGTAACGTCCCCTCCTCCTTGGGTATTTTTCGGCCTCGGGTAGCACGAGCCAAAAATGCATGAGTGATAAATGCAAAATAAACACAATAAATTCATTAGTAGCAAATGAATTTAGGATTTATTTGACTAGTCCGATGCCATGTGAAAGCATGAACCAAGAGTCAAAATCACGTAAATTATTTGGCAACAATCATACAAATTAACACAAGCTGGATCATGGAAATTAAATAAATAAAAATAATTTTAAGCAAAATTATTTTTGTTTGATCATGGAAAATCAAATGGAAATTGCTAACATCATATAACAACAATTGGAGATAGCAACTCAACCGATTTGAATCCAATCCTTTCAAAAATCACATTTATACGAGTTAAATAAGCATTTAATCATGGAAAATCAATTTTGAGGCTAAAATTAATTCAATGTAATTAATTTATGATAGATCCAATATATTTGAGTTACTGCCAAACATCAAATATTACTAGAACAATTAAATCGGGACTGAAAACGGGTGAAAAATATGATTTTTCAAAAAATTTTCAGGGAACATGTGCGCGTATGTAGTGCTATGTGCTGCACCCATACCATGATGTGTGGCACAAATAAGGATTCAATTTGTAAGAAAATCAAATTTATCAATATAAAAATGATCTACAGACCAAAATACGCAACTTTAATGAAGACAATACCTCATTTTGAGCACGAATCGGCATTCGAATTGCAAATCAAACAAGTAAATACGTATTAACTTGAATAATCAATTGTAATGCTAAAATAAATTAGATCTAGAAAATATATGATAGATCTAGAATACTAGAAGCATGGACAAGCCTCTAATGCTATTGGAAAAATCAAATCAGAAGCAAAAACGAAGGAAAAGTGGCATTTCTGGGAAAATCAAAGGCCTATGTACGCAGCACATAGACCTGTGTGTGCTACACGTAGGCTATGTGTGGCGCACATAGATGAAGGTGTGGCACACATAGGAGAGAAAATAGAAGAAAAATAAGGTTTTTCAGCAAAAACCCGAGATCCAACTCAAATCTAGGCAAATCAAAGGTAGAAAATGAGTTTTTGCTTTGTGGATTTGCATCGAACTTGAGTAAAATAACTTTAAGGCTAAAATTAATTAGATCTAAAGAATATATGATAGATCTAGAACACCAAAGGCATGGAAAGGCCTCTGATGAAGCTAGATTCATCAGAACAGGTGAAAAACCAGAGTAAAACGGGAGAAAATGTGCATTTTCTGGAAAATTTAGGGCATATATGTGTAGCATATAGGCCTATATGTGCCACACATAGGCTATGTATGGTGCACATAGTGGTATATGTGGCGCACATAGGTCCGAAAATAGAAGGAAAATAGAGGTTTTTAAGAAAAACATGAAATCCGGCTTAGATCTAGGTAAATCCGAAATAAAAATAGGTGTTTTTGATTATCAATAGGCATTCATAATCATCAAAGAAGAAGATTGAAGCTAAAAATTCATAAATCAACCCAAGAAATCATAGATCCAAGCAAAAATAAGAAGGAAATGGAAGAAAAATGAGCATTTTACTTAGCATAGTAGGTTTTTCTTCAATATCTTGCTTCCCAAACGTGTTTAGGATCTTAACTAGAGTTGATTTGTCTTTAAATCCTAACAATTTAATTAATTAAGTGCTTAATTAATTTGAGAGTGAATTTTGATAGAGTTTGGGCGCTTTTAGCCAATTTCCGGATCAATTTTCATGAACCCTAGCTCTATATTTATAGAGGGAGGTGTGGAGGTCTGGAAAATATAATTTTCCATGTGAGAATTGGAAATTTTTAGGCTATGTGCACCACACATAGTGCTATGTGCGCCATATATAGCCTATGTGCACATCATGTAGTGCTACATGCGCAGCGTATAACCTTTTAACCCATGCCCACTGGGGCCATATTAGGATGTGTGCCCCATAACCAAGAAGAGGCATTTTATGTGCTAAAACATTGTGTAATGTGGCACATCTTCAATTTTGTCCCGAGAAGGCTCCCGACCAAACATCTTTTTTTGCTATATACGTAGCATATAGTGTTATATGCTACGCATATAGCATTTTGATGCTATGCGCTCCGCCTTGCACGGGTGAAACGGGATGCGCTCCATATGTCAAATAAGCGTCATTTGACATTCTAAGATGTTATGCTATGCGAAGCACGTTAGATTTGGCCTTGAAAGTGGGCCCTACCAAACATCTTATTTTGCTACATGTGTAGCACATAGTGCTATATGCTATGCATATAGCATTTTGATGCTATGCGCTCTGCCTTGCACGGGTGGAACGGAATACACTCTGTATGTCAAATAAGCATCATTTGACATTCTAAAACATTATGCTATACGGAGCACTCCGGATTTGGCCCGAAAAGTGGGCCTCATGGTTGACCCTGACTTTTCACCCTTGTGCAATCTCAGATTTTTGGTCAATTTGGCTCAGTATCGATCCTCGAGGTGGACCCAGATTGGCAAACATGCTATTGGACCTTCTCTGTGTGTTTTGGGCGTGTAGAACACTTTACATTTTGCCCGAACAAGGCAGAATGCATAAATAGAGCACATTGAGCACATAACATTATTTGCTACAAAAAGACATTTGGTGGGGCCCACATGCGGGACCCACGTGGTAGGGCTCATATAAATAAGGCACATGACCACATCTTACAATATCAAATAATGCTTATTTGATATGCAGAACACTTTACATTTTGCTCGTACAAGGCGGAATGCATGAACAAAATGAATTTAGTGCATAGCACTATGCAAGAAAAAAAGACGTTTGGTGGGGCCCACCTTCTGGACCAAATCCGGAATACTTTTCATTGCAAAATGTCTTAATATGTCAAATGATGCTTATTTGACATACGACGCGCATCCCGTTTTGCTCATGCAAGGTGACTTGCATAAGGGCAAAATGCTATATGTGTAGCACATAATGCTATGTGCTACACACATAGCAAAAAAAGATGTTTGGTTGGGATCCTTCTTGGGACCAAATCAAATGTGTGCCACGTTACACAATGTTTTAGCATATAAAATGATGCTTATTGGGCACAGGGCGCACGTCCTACTGTGGCCACAATGGGCCTTACGCGATGGGTCAAAATGCTATGTACTATGCACATCACCCTATGTGTACCACACATAGGCTATGTGTGGCACACATAGCACTATGTGTGGTGCACATAGCCTAAAAATTTTCAAAATCTGAGCCAAAAATTACATTTTTGTCAAATCCTAATTTGGCTCTATAAATATAGAGCTCAGGTTCATAAAAATTCACTCGAAAAATTGCTAAAAGCAAGCCAAAACTCTGCCAAAATCACACCTCAATTAATTAAGCACTTAATTAATTAAATTGGTAGGATTTAGAGACTAATTGGCTCTATTTAAGGTCCCTAATCACGTTTGGAAGCAAGATCTTGAAGAAAAACCTACTGCTCAAAGGTAATTTTTCAATTTTCTTCCGTTTTTCTTATGGTTTTTGCATAAACCTTTGAATTTTGGCTTGATTTTCTTGTGATTGGCTTCAATCATCTTAGGTTTTGGTTGCTAATGCTATTTTGTAACTAAAACTATGCAAATCTAGCTTCAATCTGCCTAGATCCGAGTTAGATTTCACGTTTTTCCCAAAAACCTTCATTCTGTCACTATTCATATAACCTTATGTGCGCCACACACAGCCTATGTGTGGCGCACATTGTTGGTTTGCGTAGTTAATAAGCAGCGGAAGAAATTTAAAATTTTTATTTTAAAACAACAAACCAAAAGATGATCTTTGCATCAAAACACAGCGAAAACAGTTTAGAGATTTGAAGCGACAGTTTGATAGTAACTCTTACATTCAATGCAGATGTCCTTCGT
>CANYBF011329237.1:0-21763 GCA_948192965.1 Dalechampia spathulata | reverse complement strand
TATATATATATATATATATATATATATATATATATCAGGGATGATTAGAGTAGATGATGAACAGGCAAAGAAAGCTGAAGCAGACATGATATTGGTTCGCTTCATGGCTTGGGAAACCATACATACATTCTTACATTGGTATCTTTGCAGGTGTTGAACTTACTTTCAAAATTGAAAACTAACATAAGCAAAATAATTACAAACCAACGAATAAATTATGGGCTATGATCTGGCTGAGATCCTAAGGCATATTCTGATACAGGGAAAATAACAGATTGTAGAAGAACATTGCCAAGCAGACTTATGGGTGTGCAAGTAGCCTATCCTAGGTTGTGAGAAAACTTGTCAGCTAAAAATCAAAATGCTTTATACCACCGCACCTTAGACGATTGCCCAGAACTTCTTTCTGCAAATTAGCACTGTTTCGAGCTTCTTTTCTTTGTTCTCCATGGAATGTGATTTAACCTCCCAAAGAAATTTTGGAGCTATATCACGAATCTTTGATGTGATAGATTCCTCATCTCGAATGATAATAAAACCCTGCATATTCATATAGTGTGTAAGGGCCTCATGCTTTGCAGCACTGCATTTCGGGTCTCAACAGTTGCAGCTAATTATAAATGCAAGACTACATTTAAATGGGATTCGGCTGTTCATAATGTTTCATAAAAATGAAAATGTACAGATAAATCAGCAAATATTGACAAACTATGATGCACCTGTGCTCATCTTTTCTCTGCATTTTAGTACACAAGACTGCATGATTGTGGCATTAATTATTTTCTAACCTACAAATGCTATGAACATGCCAATGTTTTTCAGCTACTCAACTAAACCTTAGCCTCAATTTAATCAGGGTCAGCTAAATCTGTTCGAATAACACTTTTCCAAGCGAATTTATGTCTGTCCTTTTTTCCCTTCACTTATTGTAATGCCATTTCACTTTTCACTCGTTTGCAGCTGATTTCTTGGACTCCAAGTCACTCTTCATTGATTTACAACATTTATAATTTAAATTTAAATCTGAAGTATTTATAAGCATAAAAAATGAATTTATTAGAAATAAATTACCTGAGGCCGTGTAACACGGTCCATCTCCAGCATGATATCTTCAAGCAAGCAACCCTCTCCATGGTTTCTGTAGTGGCTGAAGAGATGATTAGCATGCAACAAATCATATGTGCGTGGATATGTTGAGAATGGTTCACACCTGAGGAAAGAAGTATGCATAGTAAGCAAACTATTGTATGTCCACTTCTAGCAAATTCACATAGAGAGATGCCTGGAATTGATCAAAACTTACCAATCATGAAAAACACCTAAGAGACCCCGGTCATAAATAGCAGACAAGGTATTATTCATGCTACTTGGCACTACGTTCATCACCCAAACAGGTAATATATCCAAAGCAACGGAAAACCCCCCAACAAAAGCATTCATGTCCATGATATTTCTTATGTCTGTGTCACTGACCTCCATCAGCTTCCAGTAATCTCTGACTTGATTTTGCCAGAAAATGGCATCTGAAGCAAAATCTACTTCACTGATACCTGCATTAAGCACATCCAGAAAATATTGTATCAGTTAGAAACATGTTGCATATAAATAGCTCCAAGCAGACGTTAAAAATAAGGGTTGTATGTGCCAATTTCCAAAAATACTAATTGTGAAAGAGAGCCAGGATAAATTCTATGTGGGATAAATCTGCAAAAAGAGTGCCAGTGAATATTGCGTCAACAAACACTGAACTTCTCATAATATGCAGTGCAAAATCATTTTTTTATTATTTCATAATGGAACTTCCAGTGAGAAGTCTCCAGAAATGTGATACTGGTTTACTTGGGAGATTTTTAAGTAAACCAAAAGTATGTTCACTTTTAGAAAGAGTTGTGGAAATCAAATCTGAAGCAGGAAAACAGAGAAGTGGGCAAGCTTTTTTAAGCTCATAAAGGGTGAAAGGTTGGAAGTAAACCTATTCTGGCAAGGCCCTCTGGATACACAGAGAAACGCTCTCTCCTGGAAGAGAGTTTCTTAGCATTTGCTTGTGCAAATCTTCTGGGTATACAATTCCTCAGTGGTGTTTTCCATGATGGTTTCATATAATCCACAGGATCACATATATTTATGATCTTCTTTTCGGTATTCTGTATTAGGCATTGGTCATTTTCTTGTTTAACCCATATTGCAGTCTGAACTTTTCGAGCAATCAGTTTCCAGCACATTGCTGAAGTCAGATTTACCAACTTGTCCCAAATCAATGGATAATCTTTATCCTTCCGGTAAGCAGGAGGAGCTGAATAAACAAAATATCCATTATTTCGAAGAATGCGATCCATTTCTTTTAGTAAAATACCATCTGCAGGGAACAACATAAAAAATGTTGATTTCAGATTGGAATTTACAAAATTATGGTAGAAATATCACAGTATCATCCTTTCTCAAACTCGAGATAATGCTAAAACTACATATCAAAGAATAGCAAATCAAATTTCTAGTGGCAATGCAGAACATTTTGAAGGTAATTGAAAAAAAAAGGGAAAGAAAACAGGTTTTGGCATGTAATCTAAAATTAACTTGGCTTCTCCCCCGCCTGCAAGAAGCCTAGGAAGGTTCAACATTTAAATTAAGGAGTAAACTTAAAACTTCTCTCTCTCTCTCTCTCTATATATATATATATATATATTAAATCATGGTTGTGCACTTTATAGGACTAAATAAAACTTTTACCAAGCTATGTTACCAGTAATATCATTAATGACGTCCCCTCTTTATAACAACAACAGTAAGTTATTATTTTTTCGGGAAGAGTGATTTTCATTTTGATTTTCTATACTTCAATAACTTCGCCCAGCTGAAAAATCATTTAAGATGACAATAAATGCAGCACGAAAACTGAATTGCAATTTTACTGAATAAATAATATTTTTAGAAATAATTTACATAAATAACTGTTTTAACGTGTCTAGTAAAGCAACATACCGTTCTCATGCCAATCAACACGACATCTTGAACAATGAATCATATCAAAAGAGCTCGAGGGATATGGAAGTTGTTTTGTGGCAATGGCAGAGATCATAGCACCAATTCCTCGTTCTAAAGCAAACTGAATCTGATTTTCATGACCATCTTTGGGAGCAAAAGACATTGTTTGTATATCCAAGGGAAGAAGATACGCTGAAAAGCTAGCAACTCCACATCCAACATCCAAAACTTGAACAACACCAGCTGACCGCAGATCACCTGTTTCATCAGTTATCATATTACCTAACCTGCAATTAAAACCCAAATGGAAAAAATAATAGTAAACACAGGTAATACGAAGCAGCTCAACATCATGAATCATGATTTCATCATCCACAAAGGAAGTGGAAAACCAGATCAAACAGAATATAATGTATACTTACCTCTGAATGTATTCAGTTGCTCCATGCTTGAAATGAGTTCCACCACCTGGAAACCACCACAACTGATCTTTTTCATGGACCCAATTTTGTCCTCCTTTGACTTCAGCAAGGCGTGTATGATTCACATTGCTTCGCCAGACATAATCTCTGCTGCTTGGCCATTTTATTGGCAATTTATAATCTTCCGGTGGTGGCACCAAGCAGAATAAGCGTTTGTCTGCTGGAGGACAATGTCGCTCAAGCTCTTCTCGTCTGGAGAGATTTAAAGTTGGAAGTATATCTTTGACATAAGAGACATCATGGCAAGGGATATACTCATTGAACTTCAGGGGACACACATTCATCCCACTTTCTGGAATCAACAATGGTGCGCTGCGGTAAGCAAGAGCTATTCTGTTGGAAAATGTGGAAGTACCTGGAATGTCCAAGTTAAAAGTTACCAAATCTGATATCACACATCAAGTGAATTTGCTTCATAAGCAGCAAATGCCACAGATGTACTGAAGGCTAAATGTATTAAAGTAAATACTGCCGAAGAAATGAAAAAAAATGATAAAGGAAAAAAACAATACAAGCAAACACACATGAAAATATCTTCCATATGCACGTAATCTGATCCCACAAAAGTGAACTATTGAATGGAGTCCGCACTTGTATGTTAACTGGGAAAAAAGTAATTCCTTAATGTTACTTTTAGTACCAATAATTTACTAGATCTTAGAAAAAAGCAAATGGTAATAAGAATTAAGAATAACTGATAATAATTTGCACGAATCGGATCTAACCATTGCTAAAATGACTAAAATTAGCCACTTGTATGGATCACCCTTACTGTTTATAACCCTTGGACATATTTTTAAAGAAATCTCTAATACTTCCCAGATGCGCAACTGATACTAGATATCCAGTAGTCGGCTAAAATAAATGTCAAATTCTCTCCTCCAAAAGCAAAAGCAACCAGAACAGACCAACAGGACTAGATAGTCAGTCAGAATTCCAGAAAATCATATCAGACATGCTTCTATAGCATTCAATCCATGAGGTTAAACTAAGACCTTTAAAAGACCCTAAAGAATAATATTGCACCTCATATCTCTGAGAAACACAACCTTAATATTCTTAGTATGAATCCTAATGTTGGTAAACGTTTCTCTTCTATCATGCTCTTCTAGAATTTGCAATCTGTACATGGCGGAATTGCATCTTTCTAGCTAAAGGTCTTTCAAATAATTGTTCTATAATAGGTAACTTCCAGCCTTAGTAAGCAAATGTAAAAATTTAGGAAAGATAAAGATAAGAGGAAACCAGGGCCTGAGCTCAGAAATTATGCTACCAAATCATAGACTAGTATAGCATCTACATATCACCAAAAAAAAAAAGCTACATCGCCTGCCAGAAATCTTGCTAATGAAATCAAAGATTGCAAGAGAACTTCCAATTTTAAGCAAAGCAGCCTAAAAAACCAACTGGGTTATAAAAAACTAACACATTGAGATCACACATTTACCATATTTGAACATCAAAAGATAAAAATTTTCGAACAAAAAAAGTAAACAAGCATGAATTCCATTGAAAACCCATCTCCAATAAACTTGAAGAAATGAGAAAACGGAATCAGAATCATGAAATGGATACACATCTAAAGAAAGAATAACATACCAGGGGAAAAAGGAGAGGAAGAAGAATTTGAGGAGAACGAATGAGAAAGATAAATGGGGGCATTTTTAGCAAAAAGGGTGCCTAAATAGAAAGAACCCATCATTAATAACAAGGCCAGCATTATCATCTGCCCTGATTTTGAATCGAATGCAGACCTCAAACTATATCCTCCCATCTCTCAATTTCCCTCTCCTTTTTATTTCCTTTTTTTTTTCTTTCTGGATCTGAAAATTGAATTCACTTATAATATTTGAGTAACGAAACAATAATTTTCAGATCTCAGGAGTCCGAGTGTGAGAGTTGAAGGAACGTAATCAGCTCAACCAGCAGCTCTCTTTCAGTGCTTATATATAAAGTTTATACTGTTGATTTATGTCACGTGATCAGCACGTCATCTTTCTTGATTCAGTAAATTTAATTATTTTACTCCCCACATCTCATAAATATGGATTAAAAAAATAATACAATACCATTTTTAAAATTATCTTTCATTTTAATATGATTTTTAAAATATTTTTTAAATAATATGATAATTTTTAACCATTTTTTAGAACTTTAATATTTACATTCATTTATATAGAATTTTATTTTTTAATTTTCAATCATTTATTTAGAATTTTATTTTTTGTTTTTAGCCATTATTACAATTCATTTATTTAAATTATTATAGATATTAAAATTAATTTATTTAGAATATTATCTTTTCATTTTTAATCATTATTAAATTCATTTATTTAAATTAATAAAGATATTAAAATTCATTTATTTAGAAATTTATTTTTTGATTTTTAACCATGATTCATTTAAATAAATGAATTTTAGTAAGAGTTAAAAATCAAAAAATAAATTTCTAAATAAATGAATAAAGATATTAAAGTTTTAAAAAATGATTAAAAATAATATATTTTAAAAAATATCAAAATTTTAAAATTATAGATATATATTTAAGTGAAAAATAAATAAATTAGTATGTTAAAAAATGTAAATATTAAAATTTGTTAAACCCTAGGTTTTGAATGTTGTATCACGTGTGAGTCAATTTAAGTTATTTGCAATTTTCTAAGTGTTTTTGTATTTGATACGGGCGTACCACTCTTGGTACGGGCGTACCAACTGTCGTATGTGAAGTGGTACGATCACACGGTTGGGCGTACCAAGTGTGTATTGTTTCATTGGTTTTGGTACGGGCGTACCATTGGTTGGTACGGCCGTACGTTAACTCGCAAGAATTTAGTTTGTCAGTAAACCTGTTTCGGTACGGGCGTACCAATGGGTGGTACGGTCGTAGGCGAACTCGCAGGAATTTAGTTTGTCAGTAAATCTGTCTCGGTACGGGCGTACCAATGGGTAGTACGGCCGTACGCGAACTCGCAGGAAAATTTGTTTGTCAGGAAACTTAGGTGGTACGGGCATACCAAGTGATGGTACGGTCGTACTACAGTTCCCTCGCATTTTTCAACGGCTAGTTTTGAATCTGTACGAGCATACAAATATTGTACGGCTGTACGCGTCTTAGAAATTAGGTTTTAAAGTCTGAAAAACGGCTAGTTTCATAAGAACAACTTTCATATCTTTTTAGCTAACGAAAATACAATCACAGAGCATCTGTTCTTGAGCTATTCTCACCAGTTACAAGTAAGTTTTAAGCTTGTTTCCTCATTTGCTCTTTGTGTATTATTGTAATCATTGTGAGGTTGGTGTGAGATTAATCCATTAGGGATTATTGTACTTGAGTTGTTTGTAAGGATTAAAATTGTAAAGGTTAGAGTGTAAACCTTGAAAACACTGGGGATTAGATTCATTGGTGAATCCTTTATTGTAATTGATTGAGATTTTAGTGGAACCCTAAGTTGAGACTTAGGAGAAAATGGACGTAAGCAAGAGTTAGCCGAACTACTATAAATCACATGTGTTGCCAGCGCTTCCTGGGATTTCAAAATTGTATGTATGTACATAACACATAAATTAAATAATAAATAAATGATTATATAATATATGTAAAATAAAATTTCATAAATATATGGAAGAGATAAAGTATATTTATTTTTAAAAAAGTGATAATGGTTAAAGATTGAAAGTAACATAATGGTTAAAGGATAATAATAGTTGAAAACTGGAATCTAGATATTAAATAATGGTAATAAAATATATAAATAATAAAATTCAGTTATATACATAACAAAAAATAAATGAATGAATATGTCAGAATTATATGTGTTAGATCTTAAGTTTTGATGTGTGTATCATGTGTGAATCAATTTAAGTTATTTGTCATTATTTGTCATTTGTTATGTAAGTTTTGGTATTGGTAGGGCGTACCAAATGGTTTAGTTGAGTGGTATGGTCATACGGTTGATCGTACCTAATTAGAACTGTTTTATAGAACATAATACAAGCGTACCATTGGTTGATACGGGCGTATCATTGCTCGTAGGAAAATAGTTTGTCAGGAAACCTATTTTGGTACGGGCGTACCATTGTGTGGTACGGCTGTAAGTGAGCTCGCAAAAAAATTACTTATCAAGAAAATCGGTTTGGTACAGACGTACCAAATGATGATATGACCGTACCACATTTCTTTCTCATTTTTTCATTGAGATTTTTAAATTCGTACGGGCGTACAAGATTGGTATGACCATACGTGACTTATTAGAAAGGTTTTAAACCCTTTCTAACGGCTATTTTCAGAGAGAATTTTTTATATCTTTGATTCTAACGACTAATTTTGCAGAGCTTCTATTCCTTTCAGTTGCTATTGTCAATTACAAGTAAATTAACTTGTATTTTATGTATTAAGCTATCAAATGCCTTCTTTCTATTGTATTCCCACATTCCTAATTTCTTATTGTGAATTGGTGTGTGATTAATGCTTGGACATTAATTTATATTTGAGAAATTATAAGGTTAATTCTTGTAAAGGTTTAAGTGTGAGCCTTGAAAATACTGAAGTTTAGGATTCATTTGTGGAATCCTTTTTATGTAATTGATTGAGTTTTTAGTTCAAAACTTAGGAAAAGTGAACGTAGGCAAGAGTTTAGCAGAACCATTATAAATTGTACACGTGTTACCTTCCGCAAAAGGAATTTCAATATGTATGTATATATATAAATTAAAAATAAATAAAAAATAAAATTTAATAAATATATTGAAATGATAAAATATTAAAACTCATATATGATAATAAAATACAGATACAAAGAATAGCATATATTAACTTCTCTCATAACTAAATAATAATAATTAATACTAATAATAATAAATATGTAACTATTCCTAATATTATTATTATTGTATTATAATAATACAAACACTACTAATATAATATAATTTTAAATATTATATTATTATTAATATTAAAATTATTAACCATTTATTTTATAATCATTAAAATATTAAAATATAAATTATTATTAATAATTACATTTGATCATTTTTTCATCATTATAATATTTTTATTTTATTTTATTTTATAATATTATTAATAATACAATTAATAATATTATTTTATTTTATTATTAATATAATTATACAAATACTACTCATATTAATATTATTAATTATCATACAAATAAAATGAAATAATTATATTATAATGATAAAAAAATGATTACATGTAATTATTAATAATAATTTATGAAATTAAGATTATAAATAATAATAATTTATATTTTAATATTTTAATGATTATAAAATAGATAATTAATAATAATATAATATTTAAAATTATATTATATTAGTAGTATTTGTATTATTAATAATATTAATAATATTATTATTAGGAATAGTTAGTATTTATTATTATTATTATTTATTATTATTATTATTCTTATTCTTATTCTTATTCTTTGATCCTAATCATCATAAATATTAACAATCTTCTTTTTTTTTCCTTTTTCATTATTTTTTTTTCTTCATTTTCATCTTTTTTTTTCTTTTATATGCATTTTTTGTTTATGAAAAATGAAAAAATGATTTGCTATTATTCTTCTCTTTATTTTCTTCTTCCTTTACTGATTATACCTTTGATATTTTTCATTGCTATTTTTTTAATTTTTTAATTTTCATAATTTTTTATTTGAAATATTTTTTATTATTTGAAATATATTTATTTTTCACTGATTTATTATATAATAGATAAATTTATTTACTAATAAATTTATTTACTGATATATATCATATGATATATATATGATAAATAACTTTTTTTACTAATAAATTTATTTACTGATATATATCATAATATATATATAGTACTAATATATATTATATAATATATATGATAGATAAATTGTATTTATAATAAAAATATGTTCTATATAAAAAATAAATTATCTATATTATATTGTATATAATAATAAATATATTTATATACAATATATATCATATGATAATGATAAAAATATTTATTTATCATATATTTCATATAATATATAAAGATAAAAATATTTATTTATCATATATTTTATATAAAAATAATATATAATAGTAAATGCTTTATTATAATTTTTATTTTTTTTTGTAAGATTTAGCGAAATGGAAGATGATCAATGATAGCTAATGGCTAAAAGGCAGCTAATGATAATGGCAACAATAAAGATTGACGGTAACTGATGATATGATAAAAATGATGGTTAGAATTTCAATTTTAAAGTTAATAAATTATATTAAAAGATAATATTAGTATTTTGAATTTTTGCTTGATTAAATTAATATATATTTAATGTATTAAATTTTTTTGATATTTTTTAATTTTAAAGTCTTAAATATGATGTTTGTGTACCTAATTTAAATATTCCTTCTGAAAATTTTACCTTCTTTAAAATTAATAGAAATACTGGTGATTATTACACTAATATATTAATTTTAAAAACGGTTAATAAAATAAATCATTTTCATATTAATTACATTTAACCCACTGAAAGGATAAATTATATATCAAAATTGAAATCATTAATTTCCTTCTATTTGTAATGATCTTGTTGTTTTCGTGGTCTAATTCCACAAATTGAAAAATTAACTTTACAAAATATATATATATATATATATATATATATTGTAATCTATAAAACATTATCAGTAACATTCAATTTTGACTTGATCATGCAAACAACTCCAGCTAACTTGAAAGCATCCATTATTACTTAAAAGCATCCAAATTCATGTACTTTCCTGCTTAAATGTCTCAATGTCTCGCAGATTTCCTCTGTTTGCTTATGCGATCTATCACCAGCTATGAAACAGTAATGCCTTCCTTTCTCCTCAATGTAGCTCCAACCTGGTGTCTTCCTCAAGTCCTTGTTATGCATAACTTTCCTAACTTGTTCAACTTCATCCCACTTTCCAGCACTAGCTTGTATGTTGCTTACCAATGTATGATATCCTACATTTTCAGGTTCTATTTCCAGAAGCCTTCCCGCTGCGAATTCCCCTACTTTCTTGTCTCCTTGAACTCTGCAAGCAGCCAGGAGAGCACCCCAGATTCTGCTGTCTGCAACAACCCTCATTCTTATTATCATGGCCAGTGCTTCTTTAATCTTTCCACATCGACCTAATAGGTCGACCATGCAAGTGTAATGATCCAAATCGGGCTCCATACCGAATATCCATCTCATAGAAAGGAACAACTCACAGCCTTGTCTCACTAGACCAGAATGGCTACAAGCAGACAACAAACTTAAGAACGTTACTCTATTTGGTAGTGTTCTTTCCTCCAGCATCTGATGGAAAAGTTGAAGGGCTTCAAGAGCCAGTCCATGAATTCCATATCCCTCGATCATTGATGTCCATGTTATGTTATCTTTTGCCGGCATTCTGTTAAAACATTCTCCGGCAGAAGAAATGCTTCCACATTTCATGTACATATTGAGGATAGAGGTTCCCAGGCATGTTTGACCTTCCTCAAATGTGTAAAACAAGTTCCTTGTGAGATATCCATGGATTTCTTTGCCCAACCGTAGTGCACCCAAATGGCTACATGCATCAACAAGACTTCCCAAAATCGCAGCTTGGAATGGAACACCAGAAGCTTGCATTTGTCGAAACAAATTAATGGCCTCATCATAGCACCCATTTTGAACATAAACTGACATCATTGAATTCCAAATGATGCTACTTCGAGCACGAATATCTCTGAACAACCGAATAGAATTTCTTAAATGGCCACACTTAGCATAAAAGTCTAAGAATGAAGCTAGCAAGATACAGTCGCATAACCCGGCTTTTATCGAAAAACAATGCAGCATTTCACCTTGAACTAGATTTCCAAGCTTTGCCAACATTGATATGCCTGAAGTTAAAGTTTCACTGCTAAAATCAACTTCTGCACGCATTTGATTAAGCAAACCAACCACTTCTTCAACATCTCCTCTCATTGAATAGAAGCCTATCAAAGTGTTCCAAGAAATAACATCCCTCTTTTCAATTTCAACGAAAAAATATTCAACTTCTTCGACACCGCCTGCCATACTGTACACTCTCAAAATTGAATTTTGCAAGGAGCCGTCAATTAATAGCCCATTTTTTATGACATAACAATGAAGTTGCCTCCCTTCCTTTAACTTGTCATATGCATAACAACCCTGTAACATAACAATCAGGGTAACAGAATTCGGCTCCATTTCACGCCTCATTTTACTGAATAATTTGAATGCACCGAAAGCATCTCCTTCAGAAACATACCCAGAAATCATAGTTGTCCAAGAAACCAAATCCCTCAGCAACATTTCATCAAACAATTCTTGCGCATGATGAACACAACCATATTTTGCATAAACTTCTATCATAGTATTGCAAAAATATAAATCACATCCAAAACCCATTTTTATTGCGTCACAATGAACCATTTTTCCTAACAATACATCGCTCTTAAGAGACAAAACAACTCTATTTATTACAGGAAAACTAAAGCTATCAAATTTAACACCCCATTCTCTCATTTTCCTGTAAATGAACAATGTCTCGTAAAGGAGGCCAAAATCAAGATGGGTTTTCATGACCAAATTGCATGTTAGAATAGTAGGCTCTTGCAAAGAATAAAAAATTGAAATTGCACTTTTGAGATCATTAAAGTGACAGTACAAAGAAATAAGCTTAGCAGAGGAAATGGGATCAAAGGAACCATTGGAGAGTATTAAGGAAGAATGGATTTGTTTAAGAGTTTTGAGGTTTTTGCATGAACGCCAAAGTGAAGAACAAGAAGAAGAAGAAGAAAACAGTTGATGGGGTTTTAGGTGATAGGAGTGAAGTAGGAAAGGGAATTTAGCGGAGAAGATAAGCAGGACGCCATTAGAAGAAACAGTGGAGAATAAAGGAGGAATTATGGTTTGATTTGAAGAATTTCAGTTCGCAAAACCAGATGTAGATCAGCGGTGATTCTTCTTTTTTTTTTTTTTTTCTAACAGACGGTGGACATTGAAGAAGCTTGTATAAGAGGTATGGCCAAAACTGGAACAACAATCACATGGAATACGTAAAATTTATTTTGATGAATGATGATAACAGTCACAAATGGCGAAGCAGTCAGAACAGATTTGGAATTTGAATTCCACCACCTTGTCCAGGGTTCACTTATGGATTCTCCACCATTATATATTTGAATTTTCATTAAATATTAAAAATTTATTAATTAATATATTATTATTATTGATAATATTGGTCCAACACGATAAATGAACTTCGGGTTACATGAATAAATATGAAAACCTTTTTCCAATTATGTGGGTACTATGATTGATAATGATAGTTTGCAATATGCTTTTTTTTTTACGAAAAAAGAATTACAACATAAAACTTGTTTGATTTTAACCATTTAAAATATAATATTATAAATGATGAAATATGTTATTCTGAGTTAGCAATTAAATATAAAAAGTGCAATTATTATTAAATCCAATTTTGTTGAATTTTATAATCATGTGTTTGGACACCAGGCTACTGTTTTATTGTGTTAATTAATATGAGTATTATTTTATAATGGGATAAATTCGCCATATCATATAATGTTGGATGACAGTTGAAATGAGCCTAACATATACTCGGCATCCACGCGGAACACACATTATATTATTATTATATTACTGAATTACATGAGTTGGACCAACATTCTTCCTCCATGAATTTTTTCATAGAAAACATTTTGTTTCTTAATTGTAATTTATTTGGGCTTTACGCATAATAGGATTAGATATTATTTTTGCAATAAATATTGGAAATGAGAGAAGAAGACTAGGGAGAGATGAAGGAATATGGGAGTTGATATATACTGCTTAAAGACGATGAGATGAAACGTATCGTAGCCGTTGCTTTTACATAACATAACATCTCATCTCCCTGCACTAAAGTTGACAAAGCACGAAAGAAAGAAATAGAATTCGTTGGACACATTTTCGTCAAGAGCACCACCCATTACATGAGCTAATTATATAATAATAATAATAATAAACAAAAAAAGGTGGAAAGACGTGATCAGCTCTGCAGCTCCATCATACGAGAAAAGTCCTCGAAGCAGACAAACCCATCTCCATTTTTGTCCACCTCTGCGATCATTCGCCGGCAATCATCTAATGTACACCTGTCATCACCAATCGCCTTATAAACACCAATCAACTCCTCTGCCGTTATCTTTCCGTCACGATCCGTGTCAAAAAACTCGAAAGCCACTCTCAGCTCATCATCCGCAGCCGGCTCGTTAGCCAAGCTGATCCGGTTCATTAAAGCCTCAACGCTTATGCAACCATCACCATCATGATCCACCTCACTAAGCATGGTGGCGATCTCCTCATGGCTGGGAGGTTCAGCTCCGAGTCGGATCAGCAGCGACTCTAACTGAGTTCGCGAGACGATTCCATCATTATCCCTGTCAATCAACTTAAAGGCCTGGACTAGCTCGGAGATAGAATCAGAGGACATGTCAGACCAATCACCGGACATTTCAGGGAGGACACTAGTAGGGGTATCGAGATTAACATCAGGAGCACTCTTATTGCGAAAACCTGAAGTTGATGAGTCGGAGGAAGAAGAGGACGACGAAGCAGCGCCATAGCTGTAGGAAGAAGGATCAGATCTGATGGATCGATCCTTCTTGGAACGAAGGATACGCTTGGGACTGATAGCTTTGAGGAATTGTTTCATGGTGGAAAGGGAAACAGAAGCAAGGACGATGAAACCAGAGAAGGAAACATAAACAAGGAGAATTGCAGATGGAAGGGAAAGAGGGAGGAAGGTGGGTGGTTTAAATGGAGATGGAAAGGAAGTCTGGTTAGTGCCATGGAGGCAATTTCCAGGAAACTTCCTCAGGATGAGCAATTACGCCTTTTATTATTTTTGTTTGGTAAAAATATAAAAGAAGAAGACTATTTAGCGGGAGGATAGCCGTGTTAATCGGACGGATATTATTCAATCTTCTGATTTAATCAATATTATATTATCCTTTTTTATTTGTTTTACCAGATTCAATAACCCAAAATTACGTCATAATTAACTCATCAATAAATTAAAATTAAATCCAAGTCATTATTATAAAACTAAAGTAATTTTTCAAACATAAAATTTAATTAATCCCATCCCATGAAATAATGCAAAAATATAATGTGATTGTAAAGTATAAATTATTACTTAAAATAAGAGTAAAATATAAGATCAAATAATACAATAATAACATATAAAATATCTAAAAAGACACACCTAAACCAATAATTTATTTAGAAAGGAAAATAATTCAAAATTATAAATTTATTATAGATATATACTTCCATTTCATTAATCAATAATTTTTATATTCAACCTTAAAATGGTATTGTATAGTTGCATGATTAAGTATTTATATCTTAAGATTATAAATATAAATTTAAACATTTGATTTAATTAATAACATATGGTTGCATCATAGAATATTATTACCATATAAACCAGTAATTGACTCTTTTAGAATTTGTAAGATAAAATTAATAATTATAATAATATTTAACTCTTATGATGGTAGTTAAATATTTCATTATTTTTTAGTAATATGGTAGCAAGAAAATATAAATGAATTGAGCAACAAACAATAACATTTTTTTTTGTTACAGAAAATAGGAGAAAAAGTTGGAAAAATTAAAAAAAATATGATAAAATTTTATAATAAAATGATCGTAAATGTAATCAAACTTTAATATTTTTAAGAATCATATTAAAATATTTATAATATGATTTCATAAAATTTATAGATGACATTTACTTAATCATGATATTCTTTTATCTCTCAAAATATAACTCCATAAAAAAAATAAAAATTCAAAAACTCCCTTAGAAGAAAATTTTACAATATTAAAAATTCAAAAATGTAAAATTTAAAAAATAAATAAGTTCTAAAAGCAAATGTAAACATTAGATAAATTTAAATATGGAATTTTTATATAGATTAATTGATATTAATATATATTCTTGATCGGAAATGCATTAAATATAAATCTATTAAATATTTTCTTTTTTTTAACTCATATAAAAATAAATCTATAAAACACATATAATTAATTCATAAAGATTATGTATGTAAATTATAAAATAATATAAACATAGCATACTAAAAAAAAATGAAACAACCAACACTTCTCAGGGTAGAAATGTGTTCAACCAATTTATTAATAATGTCGACCATATAATATTTTTTAATATAAAAAATAATATCATTCATCTTAAATAATAAGCGATTATTTCAGAAATATTAATCTTAATTTTTATTATGATGATAAACAATTAATCACCGACTTAAACATGAATGAAACTATCGATAATTATCCAAAGAGTGTGAAAAAGAGCTGGTCAAAAATAATTTAAAAAAAAAAAAACAATATAAGGTAGATGATATTAATCCAAATAAATAGATATTCCGATTGTCATGTTTGAAATTTCTAAGTAATTTGATGGACGAGACATGATAATAGTAGAGACAGCATCTCTTTAATTAATTAATTATTTATTTATTTATTTATGCTTCGGGAGATGACTTGTTCTTTAGGATGTAACAATCTTTCCTCCTATGACAAGTCTGCCTTTCCATTTCCCCCGTCCGCCTTTTTTCTCCTCTCGGGTCATTATTAGACTTTCCGCTGCCGTGCTTTGTACTTAGTACCAAATACTAACTTCCAATTGTAATTATCCACGTTTACATATACAAAAATCATAAAAATTTAATTAATTAATTAATTAAATTCAAAATAGATTATATTTGACTCCTTTGATATTTTCAATAATATTATTTTTCTTTTTGGATTAAGCTACAGTTATTCTGTTGCTCATAGCATATAAAATATGATTATAAATACGTTTATAAAATAAGAAAATATCATATTCTTAAAATTATTAAGATTATAAAAGAATACTTTACTTTATTGATTGATTTTTATTTAAAAATTTTACTTTAATTTCTCTGTATATTTTCCTACTAGAAATTGATCATGATCAATAATAATTTTAATGAATTTACAAATAAACTAAAAATAGATGAAAATGATTATTTAAAAATGAATGAAGAAATTATAATTTTACAATAATATTTTTTAAAAATTAAATAAAGATTCGTAAATAAGTTTTAAAAATAATAAACTACATTTATTGTATTATTTGAGAGTAGACTAAATTTTACTAGTTGTTATTGTTAAAAAAAAAAAAGATGACCATAAGGATTAAATCTTACCAGATAATTAGTCATTTCATAAATATATTAGAATTATTTAATATGTAACTATTTAAAAATATATGTACTTACCACAAATTGATATTCCTGGTTTGTAATAAGTTATGTATTTAGATTATTGTTATTTTTATAAGATTTTTAAATCGTAATTGTTTCTTTATACATAAGTTTATTTCTACTTCTATGTGATTTGGGTAGCAAAAGAATAGTAACATATATTGAATCGATCATATATTAATAAAATTTTAATATACATTGATTAATAATTTATATCTAACAGTAGAAGTTAAATTAGTGTTAAAATAACTAATTATCTTGAATTCCAAAACATGATCCCTCAAAGCTTCCCCGCATCTTCATAAAAGAGTTATTTATAATTTTAATTACATAATCATATATAAAAAAATAAGATAAGAAGTTGAATCAAATTTTTGTCTCTTAATTCAATTAACAATCAAATAATTAAACTTTTAAAACAATTCCAGAAGATTAATTTATTATTACAAATTTATCATGACATTATTTAAAAGAAAAGCACAATTATATTTGAAAAAGTATACAAAATGACTCATTAGTACAAGTATACAACTTATATTAACCGTTAACGAAACCAATTAATGGGACAAGCAAAGTCATTGAGGGAACGAAACCAACTCCATCCCTGTCTGAAGTAAACATTCAAAAACAGCATCCCATGAACTTTTGGAAAGAAGCATCAACACCATTAACATGAAAATTCTTTCCAACGCACAACAACAAAACGAAAAGTCTTTGTCTTCTTGCAAATTTTCTCTTGACTTTTTTTATATTTCCGTAGACTTTGTATTCATCAACTAATTAATTACAAATCTGCAATTTCATATTGCTTTCCATGATGCTTACATGATCCGGGCCCAACTATGATTAAGCTCCTTGTAAGTCTTCATGCATATAATTTTAATAAATATATACTAAAATTTTAGATAGTTATTTATAAAAAATTAATAGATAAAAGAAAGATAAAATACAAATAAATTTACTGTAAATAAATCAAATTTTATCTAGTTCATGTTTGATTTATTTATAATCTAATAAATTTGAGATAAATTTTTCAATTTTTTTATATATCATAAGCTTAAATGAACTTAATCAAATCTTAAATTAATTTAATAAATATAAATTATAAAATAAATTAATTTTCATACTAATGATTAAATTATAAAATATTAATAATCAAGGAGAGTATGATTTGATTTATGAGCCCAACTTTTTAATATATATTCCGATCCAATTAATTAATTATTAATTTTAAAATTCTAGTATATATTTTAATTATTTAAACTCTCAAATTAAAATTTTTAATTTTTCAAAAGTAAAGTTAAACAAATACTTTATGCATTCAAAGTTTCAATATAAACTAAATTGAATTAATAATTTGAATTTTTTTTATTTAAATCGTATTTGCTAGCAATTTTTTGGATAAATATTATGTAAATTAACATTTATATTATTTTTTTTGAGCAAGCATCCAGCAGATATCATTTTAAAAATAAAAAAATAAAAAGCAGCGTCTTGTTGATTAAATATGATCAATAACATTTGTATTATTTAAAATTCAAATTTTATGAATATAAATTTATCATATTTAAAATAAAAAAATAAACTAATTTTATTAATTTAATAAATGCGTGTATTTAACACGAATAAATATTGGGTGATTTCTATATTAAATGCAAAAAAGATTTTTTATTCTTGTATTAGTGTGAAAATTTTTAAAATTCTTTATTTGGGGTTTTTATACCTAGAACCACTTTGACTAAGTGCCTAATAAAGACAAATTATATTTTTATTATTCTAATTTTACCCTATATTTCTAATATTTACCTAAACACCACACAACTAAAATATTTGGTTTAATTAGTCCTATCCTACCTAAAACCTTAAACTAGGCTCTGATACCATTCTTTGTGAGTCTGCTCTTACTTAAATACTTTAAAGCGGAAAATTAAGAACTACTCAAGGATCTTGCTTAATTAATTCTAATGCCTAGTTTTTCTTATTTCTTCTAATATTTTTATATTCATTAAAATACCTATTACTTGCTACGAATCCTAGAGGTGATCTATTTTCAACAAAATATTTTTCAAATTCTTTTTGATTTAAAGATACTTCTTCTAACTGCTTAACAAACAAATCTATTTTTTGATTTAAGTTTTCCAAATCTAATTTTACTAAATTAATATTATCAATAATAAAATTTAACAATCCAATTATAGGGACTTTATCAGTACCATGATCTAAATGGAAACACTCAGGATGTGGACAATTTTTAGACGTTAAACAAAACTAGAAACACACATAACACTTCTATTATCACAACACAATGGATTTCTTTCATTCCCTTACTTCTTTTGTCATAAGAAGTCTGCACAATACAAAATTCTACTATTGGATATAATTATTAGACAAGAGCCTATACCTCAATTTGATTGGGTCCACTTTGCTTCTGCAATCTATTTCTTCCTGCCCGTCACCGGCGATTAGTTGAAGGATCTTCTGTGCTTTGATTGCCTTCTCTTTGAGGTCTTACTGGCACTCCTCCTGATTCAGACCGTTCTGAAGAAATCTGTTGAGGTGTAGAGGAGAGAATTTCGTCAAGAAACTAGATAATACGGTTGATTAGCTCTAAGGTAAGCTGTGACTCTCTGCAATCACAATATTGATCGTGATTTTCCCAATGCTCGTCGTATACAAATCTTCCTGTTTGAATTAGATCTATTCTTAAATCTCTAACTTTTCTGAGATTTGTAAGATCGAGTAAACACAGGCTTGTTGTAAATTTTTCGATAATAGCAGAAGGCATTTAGAGAGTTTAAGAGTGTTTAATAGAAACTGTCTGTCTTTATTTTCCCTCCTCTTCTTCAGAAACTGAAGAGGTATTTATAATACAAGTGATGGTGCCTCTAGTGCCCTTTGCCAGCTTAAAAGTAAAATGATGAACCGACAAGATAAAAAGGAGATTCCTCTTTATCTTTAACAAAAGCTAAAGGACATCATCCATCATAAAAAGACAAGCCAACTGGGTTCTGAGATGTCTTTTTCAGACTCGTGACTGACATTGGAACCAGATTCCTTTAGTCAGGAATCTTAATAATGCACACAAAATGACAATTAAAAAGGAATAACAGCTGGTGTCCATAAGCTGTTTTATCCAGCTGTACACATATGATAAGATTCCTTATCTATTGGCTTTTTAGTAAGCCTCTTGATTGGCTCCTTGGATATCCATCCAATTCGGATCTTCTTCTGGGTCATCTTCTTCTTCACTGGATTCGTTTCGTAATCCTCTCAAAAGCTCTTCCTCCATCTGTCGTTCTTTTTCCTGATAAAGCTTTTTCCAGAGCTCAAATGTCTGGCTTTTGAATTTAAGGTTACTGTGAAAATCTAAGAAATAATACCTCAGTTCTATAGCACGCTTTCTTCTTTGTTCAAACTGCACATCGCTCCATTTATACGTTTTCAACTACTAAATTGGAATCTTGATGTAATATGACTAAGATCCGTTCATCTCCCAAGATTAAAAAATCCCAATCACGTGACAGTGCTGTGATCTTTTCTTTGAATAACTCAATGGCTTTTGCTTTGTTGAACGACTTATTTTCTTGGTAAATCTTCCATACTTGTTCTATGTCGACCTGTTGAGGTTGTATCAGCGATCCTCTTGGAAGTGCCTCAATTTCCCATACTTGATATGGATATATAGGGGTTCCATTTTCCTCGTACTCCATGAATGTACTGGTTATTGTGCAAGTAGCATTCCCCTTCTTGGCTTTCATCTTCCTTATTGCAGTTTTTATTATGTTGGGCAGTTGCTCTGTCTGTTCCAAATTGATTTCTAGAACATCAACTAATCCCATATCTACCAAGTGTAGACATTTTACTGCCATGGCTTCTTCCACTCTCAAAGTTACTCATTTGTCTAGATAGACATGAATATATGGGTATAGTTCTTTAGCTGCTTTAAACATTCTATCAACGGAATCAACCACTTCTTTCTGTATTTTTTCTCAAAGTTCCGTAGGAAGATATTGATCCAATGCTTTCATCATCTGATTTCTTTTTTCCACCTTGTTCACCAATTCTTCTTCTCCTCTGGTGACAAGATCAAGCTTCTGTTCAAGCTTCATTATATGATTAGCCATTTTATCTATGTAATTTCCTAGATGATTAATATGAATATGGGGAGTTCCATATTCAGACTAGAATTCTACCTTAGAGAGGTATCTCTTGGCTTGGTCATATAACCAAAAAACTTTCTTTCGAAAGTTCTTTGTTGTTTTTGACCCATGCTTGTTTAGCATCATCCTTCTCGGATTCAGATTCTAAGGCTTGGGCCTTAATCTTAATGGGCTCATCCCATTCTCTACCATACTTGTCCTTCCATCCTGAAGGCTCTATTTTTTCTAGTGGTGTGCTGGCATATGAAGGTTTTTTGAACTTCACTGTGTAGTCAAACTTTCCACTTGGTTCTCCAAGCAAGCCAATGACTTCATCTTCATGATTGTGAGGGTTCTCTTCATCTAGAAGATCATCATCTGAGAAAGTGTTTTCTACAGATTTGCCATTTATTGGACCATTGGATTTTGGCTTAGTGGGGTATCCACTTTCCAACTCATGACCATCTTCATCAGGGATAATTTCTTTTCCCTTTGAAAGTTTATCCTTTTGAATTGAGGATAATTCCTTTCTTCTTCAAGCATCAACCTCTATGAAATGATCATAGGCTTTGAACACTTTTGCCAATTTCTTAGAACCCGTCGTTGTAGGCTTCTTTGGACATTCGGTTGACCAATGCCCTCTTTGCTTACAAGACCAGCAAAGACTGTAAGCAACCATCTTTACTTTTTTACCAGCCCTTTCTGGGCTCGAGCTTTCGCTCTCCACTGTCTTTCTCTTATTCGGACAATCCTTTCGGATATGCCCCTGCTTCTTGTAGATCCAGCATAATTTGTTTTTAGCAGCAGGATCCATCCGTTATATCTGCAAG
>CANYBF011329123.1:0-12356 GCA_948192965.1 Dalechampia spathulata | reverse complement strand
GTATGCTTGGCTAAGTGCTGTAGGCTTGGCTGTATGCTATATGTATGAATGCCTGTGATTGGTATTTGTGATGTGTTCCTAGCACCACTGAGATTTATTCTCAGCGATTGTCATTTGATGATCGTAGGTCCGAGTTCAGAGGGCGAGCACCGGGGCTAGAGGTACAGCAGCTGGTTCGTATCTTGGACTTCTGATGGGACTCCTGCTGTAGTTTGTATATTTGTGCATAGACTCTTTGTATAGGTTTGGCAGTATACTGGATGTACTATGTATAAGAATCCTTGTATTTATATATCTAGGGTTTTATTGTTTTGGTTTGTATTTATATTATATATATTGTTGTTTTGGATTTCTTATACGAGCATTAGCAGGTTAGCTTCCCTTGTGGTATAGTCGTTGTTTGCCTGAGACGGGCGGGCAACGGTTATGCTACGGGAGCTTGTCGCATTCCTCGTGGGTTGGGGTCGGGGGTGTGACAACAGGTCTAGAGAGATGCAAGCGGTTTGAACAGGGATTGAGACCTAGAATTCGATCATTGATTCAGGGATTCAATTATGATAATCTTTCTTCTCTGATTGCAAATGCTTTAGGACAAGAACAGACTTTACAAGAAGGGGATGATAACAGGTCAAGATTGGTTAGGAGATAGTTTAGGGATCCAAGCTCATCCTCTGGTTCTCAGAAAAGAGGTAGATTCAGAGGTTCTTTCCCACCTTGTAGATCCAGATTCAAACCACCAGTCCTGCACAGACCATAGAGTGCTCAGATTGTTGGTCATGGTAATTCTGCACCAGTAGTTTTAAAATGTCCTAACTGTGGCAAGAACCATTCCAGTGCATGCAGAATGGTTATTGGGCTATGCTACTGATGTGGAGGTGCAGGGAGCTTTGCAAGGGAATATCCTCATAACACTATAATATCGGTCCAAACAGTTGCAGATGATATATCTTTTCAACCTATTCCTGGAGTTTGATCAGGAATTAAAGCACCAGGAAGCAATCAGTTTAATAAGGGCAGAGGTAAAGGCCGTGGTGGTAGTGGCTGAATGAGCAATCCTAGTTCAGTGACCCAGAATATAGAGGCTCCTACAAAGGTATATCATTTATAACCTAGAGAAGAATTGTAAGCTGCTAATGTGGTGATCAGTAATTTTCATATCCTTAATCATGTTGTTCTTGTGTTATTTGACCCTGGTTCTAGTCACTCATTCATCAACACTAGGGCTGCATGTTTACTAGACACCACAAATGAGAGATTGGGGTATGATATGGTAGTCGCTAGTCCATTAAGGAAAACTGTAGTGGTGAACAAAATTTATCATAGATGTCCGCTAATTTTGCAAGATAAAATCTTCCCTACAAATATGATCGAGATTTTTTTTTCTAAATATGATGTCATACTGGGCATGGATTGGTTATCTCTTTATCAAGCAATGATGGAATGTAGGACAAAAACAATTTCATTTCAACATCCAGAATATCAATTAATACTTATTTAGTGGATTAGACCATCAATTGTTCGCAGTCTGATTTCAGCAACCGTTGCTCAAAATTCATTGAAATAGGATTGTGAGGCGATATTGACACATGTTATTGATACTAAACAGAAGGGATTATAGTTGATAGAGATTCTGACTATAAGAGATTTTCCTGATGTCTTTCCAGATGAATTACCAGGATTACCTCTGGTAAGAGAAGTTGAATTCGAGATTGAAATAATACTTGGAACAGAGCCGATATATATTCCTCCTTATCGCATGGCACTAACGAAGTTAAAGGAGCTTAAGGAGCAATTACAAGAGTTACTAGATAAGGGATTCATTTGATCGAGTGTATCTCCTTGGGGAGCACCTATTTTATTTGTAAAGAAGAAGGATAGAACCATGAGAATGTGTATTGATTATTGACAATTGAATAAGGTGACCATCAAGAATCACTATCATTTACCTCGAATTGATGATTTGTTTGATCAATTAAAGGGAGCGATTGTCTTTTCCAAGATTGATTTGAGATCGGGTTATCACCAATTGAGAGTCAAGGAGTCAATTGAGATCCATACAAGATACGACCATTATGAATTTCTCATTTACTCTTGAAATCAAGTAGAAGATGATAGGCATTTGTGTTTAGAGTTACAACTGATGAGGGAAAAGCTGTCACATCAACATTAGAGACCCTAGTAGTTTTGTACTAGTGTGTATGAATGATAGGATGTACATGGATATATATATGTATGTATGTGTTTGACGATTGTAAAGTGATGTTGCTTATTTGATTATGCATTTCTTGTGAATGCATGGGTATGAATATGTTAATGTTGAGTGCAATGATAGGGCGGTGTAATATTGTATCCTTTGATGCATATGCTGTGGTATGATGATGGGAAGAGAGGGTGTTGCTGCCTTATTGATATTTCCTCTAAAGTATAAGGGACAAACACCATGTATTGTATGTTGTGAGTGAGGTTTTAGAAGTGTTTATGCTTCAAATATGGCTTAGGTACCTTGGGAATGAGCTTAGGTACCTTGGGTTAGGAGATTGGTGTGGTACGGGTGTACGGGACACCATACGGGCGTACCAAGCAAGGAAGTTGAGGGAAGTTAGGCTCCTGGAGACCGTACAGGTGTACTAAAAGGGTGTCTAGTTGTACACGTGCTCATAGGAAATTGGGTTTGTCAGGTGAATTGTGGACGTACGGGCGTACCAAATGGGGTACGGGCGTACTGCCCCTCGCAGGAAAATCTGCTTGTCAAGAGTTTTAGCTCCGTACGTAACTTAAGTTTGACTTTTCAACGGATAAGAATAAGCTTTTCCTTTGCTTTTCTTTTATCTTTCTCTTTCCTAAACCCTTAGAAATATCAGAGTTAGAGTCCCTAGTGCTAAGAGAAGCGTGAGGACTAAAAGTTGAAGGAGTTAGGCATTTGTAATGGGATTACAGGATTACGTTAGAAGTCTTACCGCTACAAGTTTGTGCTAGATGTGTGGTTTGTACTAGTCGTGTTGTTGTGCTTGGTTGGCTTGTTTTCTTTTCTTAAGACTTGAGTAAGGTCTAAAAATGATGTTCATATCTCTATGCTATTTTTTGATGTCTTCTATTGCTTATTTATGATGGAATGAGTATATGTCATGCATCATACGTGCATACACATTCATAACATGCATGGTGATGAAGGAAGGAAAGGAAAAAGGAAAAAGAAAGTGAGAGATGAGAGCAGAGCTATAAGCTCTGGGCATACTGGGTCAAAATGATGATGATGGAATTCCTTTAAGGAATCATTTAGATTAATGCCCTCCCTATGGAAGATGAGTCTCGAGACCTACAGTAGGAAATGGGTACAAAGCATCACACAGTTATATGCCCTCCTTCGGGAGATGAGTACTGTTACCTACAGGGACCTAGTATGTGTAAAAGGAATGTGCACAATTGCAGGAAAACAAGAGTGAATGTGAGGAATGAGGATGAGGAAGAATGCAAAGCATGATTGCATTTGCATTGCTTGTATTGGAGATGTATTTCATGAAGTTCTCTATGATGATGTTACTGATTATGATGTTTGATGTAAGATACTTGGAATGGCTTGATATGTGGTGAGCTATAGCTGTGTGCTTGCTTATGTTTTTATAGCACCACTGAGTTTTATACTTAACGATTATCATTTGATGAACGTAGGTACTGAGCCTTCTGGTGAGCGGTCTGAGAAGTGATAGAGGTCGTCAGCAGAGAAGGATTATTCTTGAAGTGGTATTGGACCTTTGGGGCATACTCTGATCTATTTTTGTTAGAGTAGTTTCTGTTAATCATAGAGGCAGTAGTTGTACTGTGTTCATGGTGAACCTGCCATGTAAACTATACAAACCTTGTTGTACGAACTGACTCATGTATATATACTATAACCGAGTTGTTACTATTCCATGTCGTATGAAGGAATGAATAAATGTTAATCCAGGGTATGATGTGTGTTTAACAATTAAATGCTACGCTACTAATTCTTATCACTACTAAATACAGGGATGTGTACCCATATGAATTTTAATAGGCTATGGAGACGATGTATCCCTTATGGTGTGAGTGGTGGTTTTCTTTAGGGAGGATTGATACTCATGCTACGGGAGCATGTTACCCCAGGTATGGGCTGGGTGTGACATGTTTTAGTGGAATCAGAGCTATAATTTAGTTCACTGTGTATTTTATCTATCATTTAGGACTACTGCCTATGATTAATAAGCTACATATACAAAGTTTGCCAGTCCTTACCACTGCTGACCATTATGATCTATGTTATGTGTCATAGATTATATTTTATGATGGATAGAGCTATTATAATGAGTGAGGAAGGAGAGGGTAACTTTAATCGCCAAGAGAGTACGTCTAATACATGGGATAGAGGTAAGAGACGGCCAAGATAGGAAAGATAAGGGGAACCTAGTGAGAAAGCGCCCCGGGGTGAGTAGGTAGATGCTTCGGCTGTAGACCCCATGGGAACTCAGTTTGCCTAGTTTTGCTGGTATCTATAAGCACATGGTCAAACTCTATCTGTTGCTTCAGTTCCACCCCCGCCAGAACCTAGAGATGAGTATAGGATGGATTTTATGAAGTTGAGATCGGATGGGCTACTGACTTTATTAGGACAACGGATTCGTATGAGGTGGAGATGTGGTTGGAATGGATACAACAGGTTCTACATCAGTTGAAGTGTCCCGAGGTGGCCAAGTTTGAGTATATTATTTCTCTACTACAGGATGATGCCTACGAATAGTGGAAGACCATTCCGCAGAGTATGGCAGATCCTCCGATGCTAATATAGGATGATTTTCAGAGGGAGTTCCGACATAAATTTGTGCCTACAACATATACGGATCAGAAACTACAGCATTGATCAGAAACTACAGCATTGATCAGAAACTACAGGATGAACAGTTTAAATTTTTGGATCCGAGAATTTGTTCAGGGTTTTAACTATGAAGATTTCTCAGCATTGATGGCTAATGCACTAAACCAGGAGCGGACGATGCAAGAAGAGAGTGCTTGTTTTGAGTCATTGAGGAGACCATTCAGAGGATTGAGTTCTTCATCGGGGTATCAAAAGAGGGGCAAGTTCAGAGGTTCCTTTCTTCCATGACTAGTTGATGTTAGATCACTACACCCCAACGTATACAGAGCGGGAGATCCTCAGCGTACATTGGCAATTCAGGTACGGGACCAGGTTCATACCGTACTTGTGGCCGAGCATATCATGGGGCCTGTCGATTGGGGACAGACCTATGTTACCAATGTGGTAGAGCCAATCACTATGCTAAAGAGTGTCCTGTACAATATGATATGCCTGTGCATATCGTTTCAAAAGGGAGATCTTACCAACAGGGTCCGATAGCCAGACCTAGTTCAAGGAGTTCCCAGGGTTTCGAGTGAGGTAGAGGAAAAGGGAGAGGCCATGATGGAGGAGGCCATGGCACCAGTCAGGGGTCCCTCAATCAGACTGTAGGGGCTTCTACTAGAGTTTATAATTTGGTGCAATGGGATGACTAACATGCCTCAGATGTGGTGATTGGTAATGTCCTAATCTCTGGTCATGACGAGTTAGTTTTATTTGATCTGGGTTCTTCATATTCTTATATTAATATGGGATTCGCCCAATTACTTACTATGCCATGTGAGGTGTTAGGCTATGAGATAGCAGTATCAAGTCCTTTAGGAAGGGATGTGGTAGTTAATAGGGTGTGTAGACAGTGTCTTCTGATTATACAGGATATGTGTTTTCTATCAGACTTAGTAGAGATGTCATTCTGTGAATATGATATTATTTTGGGTATAGAATGGTTAGCTAAGTACAGGGTAGTGATGGATTATCATTAGAAGATAGTGACTCTTCAGCATCCAGAATCTGCTACAATGGTGATACAAGGTAATGTGCCGTTAGTAACTGCTAGGGTGATTTCAGCTGTAGCAGTGCAGAGATTGTTACTACAAGGTTCCAATGTGATCTTAGCGCGTGTAATAGATGTAAGATAGTGGGGAGTACAATTAACCGATATCCCAATGGTATGTGACTTTCCAGATGTGTTCCCAAAGGTATTACTAGAGTTACCACCCAAAAGGGAAGTAGAATTTGAAATAGAGGTTTTGTCAGGTACCGAGCTGTCTCCATGACACCTTACCGCATGGCTCCACTAGAATTGAAAGAATTGAAGATACAGTTGCAAGAACTATTAGATAAGGATTTCATTAGACCAAGTGTATCATCATAGGGTGCACTGGTGTTATTTATGAAAAAAAAGGACGAGACAATGAGGACGTGTATTGACTACAAGCAGTTAAATAAAGTGACGATCAAAAAAAGATATCCTTTGCCATGTATCGATGACTTGTTTGATCAGTTAAAGGATACCATAGTATTTTCTAAGGTTGACTTGAGATTGGGTTATCATTAACTTTGGGTCAAAGAGGGAAGCATAGCGAAAACAGCTTTTTGGACTCGCTATAGGCATTACGAGTTCTTAGTGATGCCATTTAGGTTGACAAATGCACCTGCAGACTTCATGGCATTAATGAACACGATCTTCATGAATTATCTAGACCAATTCATGGTTGTGTTCATTGATGACATCTTGGTGTATTCCAAGACTCGAGAAGAGCATGATAAGCATTTGAGGTTGGTATTGCAACGGCTACGGGAGAAACAGCTTTATGGTAAACTGTCCAAGTGTGAGTTCTTATTAGAACAGGTGGCATTTTTAGGACATGTTATTTCAGCTGAGGGAATTAGAGTGGATCCAAGTAAGATAGAAGCCATGCTTAATTGGTCGATGCCACGAAACATCAGCAAGATTCATAGTTTTCTGGGGTTATCCGGGTATTACAGATAGTTTGTGAAGGGCTTCTCCATGATTGTGCTGTTGTTGATGACTCTTCTATGGAAGGATGTTCCTTTCCAATTGGCGAATGAATGTCAAAGGAGTTTTGATCAATTGAAGGCTTGTTTGACTCAAGCTCTAGTTTTGACTTTACCTACACCAGGGAAGGAGTTTGTAGTATACGGTGATGCTTCACATAATGGACTGGGGTGTGTTCTCATGCAAGATGGGAAGGTGATCGCATATGCTTCAAGACAGTTGAAGCCACATGAGAAGAACTACTCGACCCATGATTTGGAGTTAGCCGCCATTGTCTTTGTATTAAACATTTGATGATATTATTTGTATGGGGAGTTATGTTAGATGTATACCGACCATAAGAGTTTGAAGTACCTGGGTACGCAAAAGGAATTGAATTTGAGGCAACAATGCTAGCTTGAATTTATAAAGACAATCACCATTAATACTAGTTTGAGAAATACGACAGTTGAATGCCTCTTTAGTGATGCGACCTGGCTGTATAAAGGCATAGTTACAGTTGCAAGTGAAGCCGGTACTGACAGAGCTGATTCAGAGAAGTACAGTGAATGATGAGGAGTATTAGAAGTAGTTACAGAAAGTTTAGACAGGTAAGACTGCATTTTTTACTATAGATGGTGACGGTAACTTGAGGCACGGGGATAAGTTATACATTCCAGCAGATGAAGAACTTAAGAAGCAGATTTTAGAGGAAGCTCATAGTTTTGCATATTCATATCATCCAGGTAGTACGAAGATGTATTGAGGTATGAAACAGTACTACTGGTGGATTTGAATGAAGAACGATATAACTGGTTTTATGGCTAAGTATCTGATATGCCTGCGGATTAAAGCAGAACATCAGATTCCAGCCGAATTGCTTAGCCCATTACCAATACCAAAGTGGAAATGGGATCGGATCACGATGGATTTCATTACAGGGTTACCGATGATGCAGAGTAAGCATGATACAGTATGGGTAATAGTGGACAGGTTGACGAAGATAGCTCACTTTCTACCCGTACGTATGGATTATAGCTTTGAGAGATTAGCTGGACTATATCTTAGTGAGATTGTATGGTTACATGAGATTCCATTCTCTATAGTATATGACAGAGATTCACGGTTCACGTCACGATTTTAGGGTACTTTTTAGAGAGCTTTGGGTACGAGAGTCCAGTTTAATACTGCTTTTCACCTTCAGACCGATGATTAGTCAGAGAGAGTAATACAGATTTTAGAGGATATGCTACGTGCTTGTGTTTTGGAATAGGGAGGTAGTTGGGATCATCACTTGCTATTGATTGAATTTGCTTACAATAATAATTATCAATCCAATATATAGATGGCTCCTTACAAAGCATTGTACGGTCGACGATGTAGGACACCTTTACTTTGGGAAGAGGTTGGTGAATGATGGTTAGTTTATCCTGAATTAGTACAGCAAGCAGAGGAGTAAGTACATTTGATCAAGGCTAGACTGAAGACAGCCTCGGATAGGTATAAGTCCTATACATATTTGAAAAGATGGGACATAGAGTATAATATCAGAGATAAAGTGGTTCTGAAAGTGTCTCCGTGGAAAAAGATTATGAAGTTCAGTCAGAAAGGAAAATTAAGTCCTCATTTCATCAGACCGTATGAAGTGCTAGAAAGAGTGGGACCATTAGCCTACAGATTAGCCTTGCTACCAGAACTGGATCAAATTCATAATGTATTTCACATTTCAATGTTAAGGTGGTATAGGTCAAATCCTTCTCACGTTATTCCGATCGTATCTATAGAGGTACAACAGGATCTATCATATAGTGAAGAGCCAATTCAGATTTTGGCTAAAGAGATGAAGCAATTACAGAATAAGCAGATACCTTTGGTAAACGTCCTATGGAACCATCACATGGGACAAGATTCTACTTAGCAACGAGAATCCATGATAAGAGAGCAATATCCTCACCTATTCCCTAGTAAGTTAAGTTAGAATTTCGGGGATGAAATTTCTTTTTAGGGGGAGAGAGTTGTCACATCCACATTAGAGACCCTAGTAGTTTTGTACTAGTATGTATGAATGATAGGATGTACATGGATATATATGTGTATTTATGTGTTTGATGATTGTGAAGTAATGTTGCTTATTTGATTGTGCATGTCTTGTGAATGCATGGGTATGAATATGTTGATGTTGAGTCTGATGATAGGGCGATGTGATATTGTATCCTTTGATGCATGTGTTGTGGTATGATGATAGGAAGAGAGGGTGTTGCTGCCTTATTGAGATTTCCTTTGAAGTATAAGGGACAAACACCGTGTATTGTATGTTATGAGTGAGGTTTTAGAAGTGTTTATGCTTAAAATGTGGCTTAGGTACCTTGGGAATGAGCTTAGGAAGAGTTATGGTTAAGATATTGGTATAGTACAGGCATATGGGACACCGTACAGGTGTACCAAGTAGGGGAGTTAAGGGAAGTTAGGCTCCTGGAGACCGTACGGGCATACTAAAAAGGTGTACGGCCATACGCGTGCTCGCAGGAAATTAGGTTTGTCAGGTGGATTGTAGATGTAGTATACCGAATAGGGTATGGGCATACCGCCCCTCACAGGAAAATCTACTTGTCAAGAGTTTTAGCTCTGTACGGGTGCACCGAATGTTGTACGACCATACGCGACTTAAGTTTGACTTTTCAACGGATAAGAATAAGCTTTTCCTTTGCTTTTCTTTTATCTTTCTCTTTCCTAAGCCCTTAGAAATATCAGAGTTAGAGTACCTAGTGCCAAGAGAAGCGTGAGGACTAGAAGTTGAAGGAGTTGAGCATTTGTAACAAGATTACAGGATTATGTTAGAAGTCTTACCGCTACAGGTTTATGCTAGATGTGTGGTTTTGTGCTAGTCGTGTTGTTGTGCTTGGTTGGCTTGTTGCCTTTTCTTAAGACCTGAGTAAGGTCTAGAAATGATGTTCATGTTGCTATGCTATTTTTTGATGTCTTCTATTGCCTATTTATGATGGAATGAGTATATGTCATGCATCATACGTGCATACACATTCATAACATGCATGGTGATGAAGGAAGGAAAGGAAAAAGGAAAAAGAAAGTGAGAGATGAGAGCAGAGCTATAAGCTCTGGGCATACCGGGTCAAAATGATGATGATACGATTCCTTTAAGGAATCATTTAGATTAATGCCCTCCCTATGGGAGATGAGTCTCGAGACTTATAATAAGAAATGGGTTCAAAGCACCACATAGTTATATGCCCTCCTTCGGGAGATGAGTACCAGTACCTACAGGGACCTAGTATGTACGAAAGGAATGTGCACAATTACAGGAAAACAAGAGTGAATGTGAGGAATGAGGATGAGGAAGAATGCAAAGCATGATTGCATTCGCATTGCTTGTATTAGAGATGTATTTCATGAAGTTCTCTATGATGATGTTACTGATTGTGATGTTTGATGTAAGATACTTGGAATGGCTTGATATGTGGTGAGCTATACCTATGTGCTTGCTTATGTTTTTCTAACACCATTGAATTTTATACTCAGCATTTATCATTTGATGAATGTAGGTACTGAGCCTTCTGGTGAGCGGTCTGAGAAGTGATAGAGGTCGTCAGCAGAGAATGATTATTCTCAAAGTGGTACTGGACCTTTGGGGCATACTCTGACCTACTTTTGTTAAAGTAGTTTCTATTAATCATAGAGGTAGTAGTTGTACTATGTTTTATGGTGAACCTGCCATGTAAACTATACGAACCCTGTTGTACAAACTGACTCATGTATATATACTATAACTAAGTTGTTGCTATTATATATTGCATGAATGAATAAATAAATGTTAATCCAGGGTATGATGTGTGCTTAATAATTAAATGCTACGCTGCTAATTCTTATCACTACTAAATACAAGGATGTGTACCCATACAAATTTTAATAGGCTATGGAGACGATGTATGCCCTATGGTGTGAGTGGCGGTTTTCTTTAGGGAGGATCGATACTCATGCTACGGGAGCATGTTACCCTAGGTATGGGCTGGGTGTGACAAAAGGAGCTATATGGCAAGTTGTCCAAATGTTCTTTCTGGCTTGACCAAGTTTATTTCTTGGGTCATGTAATTTTAGCAGAAGGTGTTGTAGTTGATCTTAGTAAGATATGTACAATAGTCTTTTGCATTATAATATGAAAAATAAGCATTAGGATAAATTGTTTCCTTGTAATGATTTAATGCATGTAATTTCTTAGTTTATGGATATAGATCTTGATCAAAAATGTATATTTGATAGAATACTTGTCAAGTATTTAGAAATAAAAGAGGATGAATGATTTAGTATAGACTGTTGCCTTTGTATATATCAAGGAACTTCTTGTAAGTGAAAATGATTTAACTAAAATATATTAGTATGAAGAAGCAAATATGAATAATGTAAATGCTGAATTGATAAAGAGTATTGAATGTGGAATGATGAGCAAGAATTAAGGTAAAAAAGGAAAAAAATGATAAATAAATTTATGAGCTATTAATAAATATAAAATGATTAAATGTTTGGGAATTTACATGATTTGTTATAATTTTAACATGGAAATTAGTAACACTTGTATAAAATGAATTTAGAAATAGTTAAGGAGAATTTAATAAATATATGAATAGTTTTAAATTAATTATTATGAACTTACAACTAGAGTTTGTAATGCCCAAAATAACATAAATAGAATAATGATATAGATAATTATATATTTGTAAGAAAGAGGTAGATTTATGACCCTAAAAATGTACCCAAAGATATATACTTTATTATACTAAGGGATTTTGTTATGCTTAATATTTTATATAAATGATTTACATTATTAGAACTACTACAAAGGATGATCTAGATGACATATACTTATATTTAATGTAAAATATATATGAACTAATAAATGATAAATCCAAAGCAAATTTATATGAATATTTCTTATATTATGAATTATATGACATTAGAATGAATTGTAAGAATATATATGACAATAAGTGTGTGTGTGTATGTCAATATATATATATATACATATAGTTGTTGATATATCAAAATATGCTAATAAATGAATAGTGTTATGATAATGTTATGATGTGAAGAAAGCATGGGAGAAAAGGCTACTACAGTTGCAGGAATTGGAGGAATTAAGGCACTTAGCATATGAGAATGCTAAGTTGTACAAGGAGAGGACTAAGCAATGGCACGATGCCCATATCAAGGTAAAATCATTCAATGTTGGTGATGATGTGTTGTTTAATTCTAGGTTATGGATATTTCTTAGAAAACTCAAATTCGGATAGAGCGGTCCCTTCAAAATATCCTAAGTCTTAGATAGTGGAGTGTGAGCGTACGTATCCGTTTCTCGGCTTTTCCGGTTTTTACAGGTTTTAACTTTTGAGAAAAACGGAATGTGTGGAGTCGCCACCTAGTTTGTTTCTATTAATCCAATTGAATTAACTTTGAAAACTAGGAAATAAAACCTTG
>CANYBF011329016.1:0-10805 GCA_948192965.1 Dalechampia spathulata | reverse complement strand
ATTACGCTCGCATGCTTGCCTGCTTAGGACAATTAATCCCAACTAAAATGGTAAAATTGATTTTGGAAACTCATAGAATAGATCTCCATCACCCAAACCCAATCTCTGAAGGGTTTAACTAGCACTCATGCTATGGGTCGGTTGGACCAATCTGGAACCATCCGGTGGCGACTCCTTGTGACTCTTTCGAGTCCGTATCATTCCCTAAGGGAACCCCTTCGGAAGACTGCGCTTTCGCTCCAAGTGCGGTCCCCGGTCCGTGACTTTTGCAAGCCTCGCTCTGGGCTCCGGCAGAAACTGGTGCTCACAATAATTAATATGTTTGTTTTAAAAAAAAATTTCTACGGAATGTATGGAATCCTTTGTAGATTAGTTATTGACTTTCTCGGTTGGAAAGTTAATAATTATTCTACGGGAGCATGTTACACAGTCGAAGGATGTGACAGTGATTTAGTTATGAAGTAACTTAAAATGGTTATCCATGACCCACGTAGAAAATTCAGACCTAACTGGGAAGGCCTATTCCTAGTTAAGAAGATTTTCTCCAAAGTGTTGTCTACATTTCAAATATGGAGGGTAACAAGTTCTTTGAACCAATCAAGCTTGATCAGTTGAGGGTCAAGCCTGTTGCAATTAAAGAGGGTGATCTAGTTCTAAAGCAACTCAAAATGGTTACCTATGACCCATGTAGGAAATTTAGATCTAACTACAAAGGCCTATTCCTAGTTAAGAAGATGATATCTAAAGGTATTGTCCATATTTCAAATATGGAGGGTAACGAGTTTTTTGAACTACTCAACCTTGATTAGTTGAAGAAATATTTTATCTGGAGTAAAGGGTAAAATAAAAGTTAAAAAAATAAAGTAAAGCCTTGATGAGTTGAAAACCTATAAAGGGAGTTCATATAAATTAAAGATAAAATAATCGCTTGATGAGTTGAAAATCTACTTGGACGACTGATGTAAAAGGAGAGCATTAAAATAGTTAATTAGAGAATCTCATAAGAGAGTGGTTGGTGACAAGAGTTAAGTTTAATGTAGATTGAATCTTTTATCTACATCGATGTGGAAATGGGATCATATGATGATGGATTTTGTAATGGGTCTACCTTTGATATGAGCTAAGCATGATGTCGTATGGGTTATAGTAGACTGATTGATAAAGATAACCCATTTCTTACCTATGTAAGTGGACTATAAGTTAGAGAAGTTGGCGAAGTTGTATTTGCACAAGATTGTATGGTTACACGGTGTCCTAATAACTAATGTATCAGATAGGGATCCATGATTTTACGTTTTGTTTCTGGTAGAGTTTTGAGAGAGCATTGGGTACTAAGGTGCATTTTAGCTATTCATTCTATCCATAAATAAACAAGCAATCAGAGAGAGTTATTTTGATTTTATAAGATATACTTCAGACATGTTATACATAACCCACCTTAATTAGATAGTAGCAATTTTAAAAATAAATAAAAGTGGGATATTGTCCTTGATGTAGGCTAAAGCAACCTCATCATCTGTAGCTATAGTCACCACACCATCATTATGTAGAAATTTGATCTTTTGGTGCAAGGTGAATGATATACCTTTTAATAGATGGAACCATGGTTAGCCCTATAGTAAAGCAAACGATACTAGGATGTCTAGAATTATGAATTCCGTAATCAACTCGGATAATCTTACTATGATAGTTGCAATTGAGGTTCTACTAACCTCCCTCTTTGACTCATTATATGCCATGATGATAGTCTTATATGACTTCAAATCTGATACCTATATCCTAAGTTTTGATAACACCTTAAGAGGACAAACACTGATGCTAGAACTGTCATCCACCATAACATATGGAGTGGAGAAGTTGATGTGGAACCCAATGGTAAGTATGCCATAAACCCTCATGTACATTAAGATATAGCTCCAATGCAAGATTAAACCCCCGCCTTATTGAACCCCAAAACTATAGAGTATGGAACGTAAATAATTAGGCTATGGAAATAGAGAAAATGCTACAAATAAATGATAGGCTAACCTTAATTCCTAATGCAATTAGAAGAACGCAAATCCTCACTTCCTAACTAATAACATAACATGCATAAGCATAAATAAAATAAACATTGGTTCTATATATTGAATGATAATCAAAACGTGCTTAATAGGTTTACGTAAGCTTCTATTTATACTAGCTTCTAACCCTAGTCCTTCAAGGATATGTAAGACTAATCCACAGAGGACTTGGTCTCCTATTCCTACTCTAACCTTAGAAGTTAAATAAATAAATAAAATAATACTATATTTACATGGAAATTCATGCAAGCTAATCAGGCTAATAATTGGCATGACTTCCTTTCCTTATTAGGTTCTCATCAGGCCTAACTCATGGCTTAATAAGCATAATTACTCCATAGGCTTATGAAATAAGGCTATGGTTTCATTATTGGTCCCAAATGGCATATTTTAGGCTCCATTCTCTTCTACATTCACCTTAAGTAGTATTATGGCCTTAGGCGCCTTTTTAAGCTCCAAATAGCATTTGTAGAAGGCTTGTTCTTGCAGCTCCAATGATGCTTACTCATGAATAAATGAATTCATGGTTGCTTTATATTTATTGGCTCATGACCTTGTGACCGGACCACTTGGAAGAGTTAATGGTTCTTCATTCATGATCCTTGTATTCTCTTGAGCCCCATGTAGATCTGTATCATTCCTCCCTTCTTTAAAAAGATTTATCTTCAAATCTACATCCATATCAATGAGAGATAAGTCACTAACATTGAAATTAACTAAAATTTCATACTTACTAGGTAAATCAATCTTATAAGCATTGTCATTGATGTATTCCACACTTGGAAAGGACCATCTCCTCTTACATCTAGCTTGGTTCTTCTTTGCTTTGGGAACCTTTCCTTTCCCAAGTTCATCCACACCTAATCTCTAGGTTTGAATCTTACTTGCCTTCACCCTCTATTTTCCCTTTCAACATACTCTTTATTCTTCTTCTCTATATTTGCTTGAGCGTTTTCATGCATTGATTTCACCAATTTCTGCCTTTCTTTTTCCATTTAAACTAGAAAGCTTATGTAAAGGCAAAGGAGATAAATCTAAAACAATTAGTAGATTAAAACCATACATAAGTTTGAATAGTGAATATCTTGTGCAAGAATGAATACTTCTATTTTATGCAAATTCAATAAAAGGTAAGCAATCCTCCCATGTCTTTAAATTTTTCCCCATCATATCTTGAAGCAATGTCCCTAAAGTTCTATTCACTACTTCAGTTTATCCATTTGTTTGTGGATGGTAAGTTGTTGAATATAGCAGTTTAGTTCCAAGTTTACCCCACAAAACATGCCAAAAATATGAAAGGAACTTTGCATCTCTATCAGAAATAATGGCGTGTAGCACCCCATGCAATCTCACAATGCCCTTAAAGAACAAATTAGTAACATGAATGGCATCATCATACTTATGACAAGTAATAAAGTGAGCCATTTTGCTAAACCTATCAATTACTATGAATATGCTATCTTTACCTCTCCTAGTTCTTAGTAATCCAAGCATAAAATCCATAGATATATTAGTCCAAGGTGAGCTAGGTATAGGTAAAGGCATATACAAACCATGATGCATAGACTTAGATTTTGCTTGTCTATATGCAATACAAGCGTTACACACTTTCTCAACATGCCTATGCATATGAGGCCAATAGAAGTGTTCATTCAGCATATCATAAGTCTTATATACCCTAAAATGTCCCATCAATCCTCTATAATGAGACTCTAACACAAGCATATCATGCATAGAACATTTAGGCATACAAAGTTTAGTATCTTTAAATAGAAAATCATCATGCCTATAGAATTTGTTAAATGTTCTATGTCCACATGCCACATATACACTGCCAAAAGCGACATCATCAATATATAGAGCCTAAATGTGTTCAAATCTAAGTAATTTTGAACTAAGGGTAGAGATGAAGGCATACCTTCTTGACAATGCATCAGCCATAAAATTTTCCTTTCCATGCTTGTATTGAATCACGTAAGGAAATTACTCAATGAATTCAACCCACTTACCATGTCATTTGTTGATCTTCCCTTGTCTCTTTAAGGGCTTAAGGGATTCATGATTAGTATGAATGAAAAACTCCTTAGGAAGTAAGTAGTGTTGCCAAACCTCCGTAGCTTGAACTAAGGCATATCATTCTTTATCATAGGTTGAATAGTTGAGTTGAGCTCCTTTTAGCTTCTCACTAAGGTAAGTAATTAGCTTCTTTTCCCGCATTAAAATCGTTCTAATTCCCACACCTGAAGCATCATACACGATCTTAAAAGTTTTATTAAAGTCAGGTAAGGATAGAATATGAGCTAAAGTTAATTTCTCTTTTAATGTATCAAATGCCTGTTGTTGTGCTTCCCCTCATTTAAAACTGACTTCCTTCTTCACTATCTTTATGAGTGGTGCTGCAATTAAAGAGAAATCTTGCATAAACTGCCTATAAAAGCTTGCTAAACCATGAAAGCTTCTTATATCAGTCATAATTTTAGACGTAGGCCACCCTTTTATAACCTTAACTTTCTCATCAACTTCAATTCCCTATGCACTCACAACAAAACCAAGAAACACAAGTCTATCTATACAAAATATGCACTTTCTAAGCTTAGCATACAACTTTTCCTTCCTTAAAGTTTGTAGAACCAGCCTAACATGCTTAATGTATTCCTCTATAGACTTGCTATAAATGAAAATATCATCAAAATGCATAACCATAAATCTCCCTAAGAAGGCATGCAATACATGCTTAATAAGTCTTATAAATATGCAAGGTGCATTAGTTAAGCTAAAAGGTATTACTAACCATTCATACAAACCATACTTAGTTTTGAAAGCAGATTTCCATTCATCTCTAGGTTTCATCCTTATTTGATGACATCAACGTATTAAATAAAATTTTAGTAAAGTAAAAAGCCCATGCAATTCACCTAACATGTCATCAAGTCTAGGGATAAGGTGCCTATACTTTACAGTGATTTTGTTGACTGCCCTGCAATCAACACACATGTGCTATGTGCCATCCTTTTTAGGCACCAATAAGACTGGAATGATACAAGGACTCATGCTCTTCTTTACCAATCCTTTTTCTAAAAGTTCATCTACTTGCCTTTGCATCTCATTAGTCTCCATATAGGTTGGTCGATTAAGAATGGTAAAGCCAAGAATAAAGTCAATTTAATGTCTATTCCTCTCAAAGGTGGTAATTCATTAGGCATCTCATTAGGAAAGCCATCATCAAATTCCTGTAACATTGAAACAAAACTAGAAGGCAAGTTGTTAAGGTTAATGTTAATGTTAACAAATAAAATTTCCTTGTACCTAAGAAGCAAGACTGGCTTCTTTAAGGAACTAGTACTTTTAACCTCTCTTATCCTCATATAAAAATTTTGTTTCTTTTTCTCTTCTCTCTTATTTTTACTTTCCAAAGGGCCATTAACTTGTGTATTTTCTTTTCTGGCCTATTTTCTCTCATTCTTCCCTTTTTCTCTCATTTTCTCCAAGGAAGGCGAAATTTCACTCCCATTTTTCCCCAAGGCCAAAACCTCTATTTCCCTCTCAAGTATTTTCTTTTGATCTTCATACACTTCTTGAATGGATAATGGAGCTAGTACCACCTTCTTTCCTTCATGAGAAAAGGAATACCTATTGTTATACCCATTATGTAGAACTCTTCTATCAAATTGCCATGGTCTTCCTAATAGTAGATGACCTGCTTGCATAGGTACAACATCATAAGCCACTTCATCTTTATACCATTCTATAGAGAATAGCACCATCACTTGGAGTGTCACCTTCACTTCTCCACATTCATTCAACCATTGTAATTTGTATGGTTTAGGGTATTTATTGCATACTAAGTTTAGCTTCTCCGTCATACTTACATTAGCAAGATTAGTGCAACTTCCACTATCTATAATCATGGAATACACCTTTCCATTGACCAAGCATCTAGTGTGAAATATGTTTTTATGTTGCTCAAGGCTTTCTTCCTTCACTTGCATATTTAGAGCATGCCTAGTAACCAAGCTCTCACCATGTTCAGCAAAAACTACATCATTTCCTTCTTCTACCCCATTGTCATCATAATCGGTTAAAGAGAGCATTTCATCTTTAAACTCAAAGTATATTTCTCCATGCTCTATGGTCAACATGAATCTCTTGTTAGGACATTGAGATGTAATATGTCATTTCCCAAACACCTGGAACACTTGATTTCTCTACTAGAAGTTAAAGAATTTGAATTCCCTTTAGCTTCTTTAGGGGCAGTTTGAATGGCTTCCTTTCCTTTATTAGCCAAACCTGTTCCTTGAAATTATGAGCTTCTAGCTTCTTTCTTTTCATCTCTTTTTCTCCATTTAGAGTTCCAAGTATTGTTGGAACTTCCTTGGAATTTGCTAGAACTACTGCCTTTCCTTTATTTTTTCAAGCATTTATTCAAAAGTATCATACTTGTATAACTTAATGGCATCCACAATCTCCTTATTTAGACCATTAAGAAACCAAGCCATGGTAACCTCTTCATCCTCCTCAATGTTGGCCCATACCATGCACATCTCCATCTCTTTACGGTAGTCTTCCACACTTCTTCCTCCTTGTACCAATCTATGCAACTTTTTATGTAGCTCCCTAAAGTAGTGAGTAGAGAAAAATCTATGTTGCATAGCCTCTTTCATGACCTCCTAAGTTAAGATAGGTTGAATGTCTTTCTTTCTTCTATTAAAGTTGAGTCGATCCTACCAAAACATAGTATGGCCAGTGAATTCAATGGCTGCTATCTTTACCTTCTTCTCCTCTGAATAGTTTTGGCATTCAAAGATCATCTTCACTTTCCTTTCTCATTCAAGGTATTCTTCAGCATTGTTGTTCCCCTTGAATTCAGGCATTCTCATCTTTATAGTGCCAAGGTTCCTATTTACATGACCACTAGTTGTGGACTCTCCTTCCTCTTCTTGGATTTACCGTAATGGATATCCTCTATCTCTAATTCCTCTTATTGGTTGGAATCGTCCATCATAGCCCTTTTAAAGATTTTGAGTTGGTGTTTGAATATCATCCCCCTTGGTTGCACTTTGATTTGACTTGATTTCTTGCAATTCCTTAATTTGATTTCTTGGTTGCAATTTAACTTGATTTCTTGCACTTCTCCATTTGTCCATTGATTACCTTGATGAAAATTTTTATTTAGGGATCTATTGTATGCACATCCTCTTGCTTAGGATCATTCTTAGAAGAACTCATTGTGAATAAGAAGCAGAAATAAATTAAAAGGTTAATTTAATCACTCTCTCACGTGTTTACTCGCTTTTGGCTTTTTTAGATATGAACCACTCATTATGCCTTTTTCCTCTCTATTGCAATCTTTCCAATTGAATTTTGAAACTAAAGCACACCAATCAAAGTAAAAGTACACATTTTGGAAAGCAAGGATCAACCTAAATAATTTGATACAAGCTCTAAAAATAAATCAATTAAACAAGTCAGATGGTAGCATAAGAACAATGACATGTACTACTTGATTAAAACAACAATTTAGAGTGTAGGTACAATCAAATAACACTTCAACAATGTCTAAAGGTAAAGCTAGTTTCAAACAATAAAATAAAATGAATAGAATTCAATAAGGATAATTTTGGTTAATATGTAAGAATTTGTTCCACTTCAAAGCAAAATAAATATTAAACCTAGTTAAGTCTACCCAAGTAAAGTAAGCAATTTCAACAAGACCTTTTAAAGCAATTGGAGCCGAATTTAGATAGTATGTGCCAATTCAGTTTGTCTAAGCTTTAATCATGCAATAGTATGTGTGTTTAAGATGAACAAGGCAATAATTAAGGAGTCAAATTTTTGTAGGACTCTTCACTTTTCACACAATATATCTTAATAGCCTTTAAGGTAGCAAACAAGGTGTCCCAGTTGAGTTAGGACTCTTCATAATTCATAGAATAAGTGTCCTAGTTGGTTTAAGACTCTTCTCTAGTACGAGCAACTTGTAAATATCACAATATAATAAAAGATATTTTTGTTTTATTTTTATTTTTTCATTTTTTAATATATTTTGATATGAATCAAATGACTAGAATAAAATATTGAATAGAATCAGCAAACATATAAACATAACTAGCAACTTAAATAAATAAAATGGCATAACATAGAATAATTGAAACAAAACCCTAGAACTAAGATAAATAGGAATTTACCTTGCCTTTGGCTTTGATACCAAATGACGTAGAACCTAATGGGAAGTATGCCACAAACCCTCATGCATACTAAGATATAGCTTTAATAGAAGATTAAACCCTCACCCTATTGAACCCCTAAACTATAGAGTATGGAAACATAAATAATTACGCTATGGAAATAGAGAAAATGCCACAAATAAATGATAAGTTAACCTTAATTCCTAATGCAATTAGAAGAACGCAAATCCTTACTTCCTAACTAATAACATAATATGCATAAGTATAAATAAAACAAAAATTGGTTCTATATATTAAATGATAATCAAAAAGTGCTTAATAGGTTTACGTAAGCTTCCATTTATACTAGCTTCTAACCCAAGTCCTTCAAGGATATGTAAGACTAATCCAAAGAGGACTTGGTCTCCTATTCCTACTCTAACCTTAGAAGTTAAATAAATAAATAAAAATAATGCTATATTTACATGGAAATTCATGCAAGCTAATTAGGCTAATAATTGGCATGACTTCCTTTCCTTATTAGGTTCTCATCAGGCCTAACTCATGGCTTAATATGCCTAACTACTCCATAGGCTTATGAAATAAGGCTATGGTTTCATTATTGGTCCCACATGGCATACTTTAGTCTCCATTCTCTTTTACATTCGCCTTAAGTAGTATTATGGCCTTAAGCACCTCTTTAAGCTCTAAATAGCATTTGTAGAAGGCCTGTTCTTGCAGCTCCAATGATACTTGCTCTTGAATAAATGAATTTATGGCTACTTTATATTTATTGGCTCATGACCTTATGACCGGACCATGAAAGAGTTTATGGTTCTTTGTTCAAGCTTCTTGTATTCATTTGAGCCCCATGTAGATCTGTATCAGAAGTTCATGATATGTACCTAAATGAAGAGTGCCTTATTATGATACATACCCTCAATTAGCAAATCAGCATCAGATAAAGTAATCATGTTGGATTTCAACTCCTTGTTCACCAACTAACTTTTCATGCTACAGGTAGTGGTAGAAGAAGAAATACAGTGACCTAAGCTCCACTGTCACTAATAATATGTTTCTGTCCCATAAACTACAGAATAGAGGGTGACACCCATAGGACTTCCCACTCAAGTACACATGTCTGAAGTATATCTTCTAAAATCTGAATGACTCTCTCTGATTTCCCGTTTAGTTATGGATAGAAAGAATTGCTAAAATGCACCCCAATACCCAATGCTCTTTGAAAACTCTACCAGAAATAAAATGTAAAATCATGGATCCCTATATGATACATTGGATGTCGGGACACCGTGTAACCATACAATCTTGTACAAATACAACTCTATAGCTGAGTGCGGTTAAATATTTCGATCTAAGCCATAATTGTCTTAAGTACTCTACCATTGCTACAGCTCCACTTGAAGTCGCCTTACATGGGAGGTGCTCAGGCAAGGAGCGAGAAAATCACCTCACCTTTTATGACAACACTGATATGAACTACTTTCTGGACAGTGAATTTTAAAATATTTACAATTTATGATCAACATTATCGAGTGCAAGTTGTATTAGCAATGTGTTTTGGACTAGAAGCATGGTAGTGATTTATAGCAATTGTCATCAAGTTACCCTATATCACTTTGAACTGCTCTTTATGACTTTTTGATAACTATTTTCTGATGATAGCCACTTCACTCTTTCATGCTAGAATAACTTGTTTCATTCTTTGTTGCCAAGTTTAACATTAGGACTCTAAGTGCTTCATATTATTACAAATAACTTCAGCAACTTCTTCATAAAAGAACTTTTTGGTCATATTTCTCCATGTGACATTATGAGACGTTGAGAAAAATAGATTAGGTATAATTTTTATTTTGCTTGAAATAGTAAATTCCATCCTCCATTACAACATGACAACGTGTCACATACGCATCAACTTGGAAAATTCCTGTTAGAGTGGTTGCAATGCTAACTGTTTAACCATTTAACTGTCATACCTATATTTGAGTGTCCTTGCCTGTATTGGGTTTTTAGATCGGTTAAACAGAAGTGGCCATTGCTGCCTTGAATTTGAATATCATTTTTATTTAGCTGCTCATCCTGATAATGAAGTTTACTTGAGTATGACTTATTGTCTTGTGAAGCCATAATATGTGTGGGGTTTGACATGAGCTCACTAACTTTTTTATGTGATGCATACGATGTTTGCCTGTAGCGTAATAAATTCTATAATTATTTTTGCCATCACTTCTCCTAAGGTAAATGTCAAGATGGTACAGTGAAAATTTCATCGAATCTGAGTGGATAACTTGGTTAATAGCAAGTACCTGTTTTCTTTTATTCGTTTCCTCTTTTCTTAAAAATCTGAGAAAGTTAATCATTTGGGATTATGAACTCATGAATCTATGACCTGGAGTAGTTCTGTATCTTGCATGGTTTTCTTTTCCCATCATCTCCCTTACTTTTTATAGCACATTTTGGTTTTCTTTTTCCTGGACATTTCTGATGAGGAGAGTCGCAGGTGGATGGTTCTTTTCATTCACCAGCTTGGCATGCTGCTCGTTTGGCTAGTCTTAATACT
>CANYBF011328998.1:0-45853 GCA_948192965.1 Dalechampia spathulata | reverse complement strand
TACCTGGGGTTCAAACTCATCCGACAGTAGAATGTTAGAAGATTTGACATCTCTGTGAATCACAGGCCGAGGACATTTGTTGTGCATGTAACTTAAAGCTTCAGCTATCTTATTAGCAATGCTGAACCTTACTTCCCATGTGATCGACACAGAATGGAAAATCATCCATGGCCTAGTAACATACCAATCTGCCTCTATTCTTCTATCCAATTCAACCCTACACGCAGAGCCAACGTGTTATCGTGCTATTAAAGTTGCCATCATATTGAAACAGCAGAGGCTGCACCCAGTTTATACATGAACTCATCGATATATAAATATAACAACAGTTGTCTTTTTCCTCATTCCTCTCATAACAGAAATTTTAATGTTGAACACTTTTCTGGTCAACACATGGAGAAAAGCCATCATATACGTAGCCGTTTTCATCATCCTTTCATAGTGGAAACAAACTTACGGTCAAACACGGATAATGCTCATCAAATTCATCCCAAGATGCATATGATAAACTAATAACAAGATATAGACATGCAGAAGATGGAGAGAGGGAAGCAAAGAAAAGTAATAGTGGCGCTGCTGCTGATGTTGAGGTAAGTTTCTTGGAAACAAGCAACCCAACCACACTGTACATAAAGTCAATTTTGGAAAAGTGCCAATTTTAGTGTGTACTTGTTTGAATAAAATATTAAAGAAAAGGAAAAAGTAATTCCAGAGACGTCGTTTTCGCTCTTTAAGAGATGCTGATGATGACCGTAGAGTTAAAATTTTGATTAGTCAAAGTTGCATGGAAGGTCCCACTGGATCCCATTTCTTTATTATTTTCTTTTCTTTTTCACGGAAACATTAAATAATGAAAAGGAAGAGAGAATTGCAGGTGGGCAAGACATGGCATGAAAATGGGTTCTCTCTAAAGCCGATTCTTCACATGACCCGCTAGTGTCGGTTTCGAATCTAGATAACGTGAAATCTTCACCACTGACATATGTATACATACACATACCAAAACCAGTTTTTTTAATCTTTCATGGAGGCTGGTGTGGAATCCTTTTCTTTTATTATTTTTCTTCTCTAGCATCTAGAGTGCAGTAACATGGCCCGGAATTAGCAGAACGACCACTTAATTATCAAAAACAATAATAAATAACTACATATATATATATATATATATATATATATATATATATATATATCTACGCACAAATTTACTAGCTGAATTTGGAACTGGTGGGCGAGGCTAAGTATGTGGCCTTGGGTTTTACTTTGTAGCTGATACCTGAAACCTGGATCAGATTTCCGTTACACGTAATATTGTTTATGCACCGCAATACCATATTCCATATAGCACATAGGCCCCTCTATGATCTGCACCAAGGAGACATGAAAAAATATAAAATCTAAACAAGTTGTATACATTAACAACTTGGTCAATTCCATGTTTGAACTCATCTGCCATATAATAATAGCGTCGCTGTTTGGTGCATTATACATGTAATTCTTACTGAATAAACTACAAGGACATATCCTAATATAGATATGATGACCCTTCTCGCTAATATTAATCCAACTTGGTCGAGCCTAATCTATCTAGTAATTTACTTATTAACGCCAACCATTATCACTGTCTATTATATATATATAATATATATCCATGAACCCATCAATTGACACCAACTCACTGCTGTTCAAAAAAATGAAAAGAAAGAAAGACCAACTCACTGTGCATTGCGCAATTTTAGCTGCCACAATAATGAAGCTCACAAGGAAAACAGTGTACCTGGTTTTCTCGTTTTTTTTATATATAAAAAAGTTGAAAATGGTCTTCCTTGGGGGAAAAAGGAAAAAGAAAAAAGAAAAAAGTAGAGATCCCTTCTTAATCATGCATTAGTCTAAGAGTTTCAGTAATACGGAATTAGAAATCATTTATAGCTAGCTCCTTCTTCTTCTTCTTCTTATTTTGTCTATATATAAACACATGGATGAACCGATTCACTAGCTAGAGGATCCAAATCCTATAACATTTATTTTTTAAAAAATAAAGGATTACAAGAGCAAAACTGAAAGCAGAAGATGATTCGACGTGCAACAGTAGCACAGTGGTATACTTTGTCTGCAATGGTGATTGATGAATACAAGAACTGTAATCGTAAGATATGGGTGCTGCAATACAAGAGACGAACAGTGGAACGAACACAACACCACATGAGCTTTTAATAACAGAACAAGTTTACCAAGTCAAGTCTAACTCGTACACTAAAATGGGTAACCTCTACAGTTTGATACGTGATCAGGTGGTCCTATCTATGACTCACTATAGCTGGGAAGCTATTGGCCAGAGGTTTTAATAGTACAAATTAATTTAAAATCTTCGTTAGTGGGTCTCAAACTTGTAGCGAATTAATGGCTTGTATAATTGCATGTTAAATGTTAATGACTTGTTTTGATTTCGATGGGCATGCTTGGCTTTCTTTATTATTATATGTGTTAACTTCATCACATATACCTTGTCAAAAATAAATTAGTGTTAAAACGTGAATACTAATGCAATCGGTAATTTAATGTTGACTTAAAGAAGAGGGTAGGTAACGTTTGGAGGTTGAGAACCTAACCTAGTGTAAGGTGTAGAGTAGTCAAAGGAAATGAGACGGAAGAAAGCATGAAGAACTCAATAATATTGCTGGATTGATTCGAAAACTTACTTACTTACTTAGTGATGATGGATTAAACATGTGCGCCACTCGTAGTTTTCAACAAAAACACACTTATGCTCACTTTACATTCGGGTCAAAACCCACTTATTAATGACAGAGACTACAAACTTGCTCATCCATACAAAACCATTATAAGTGCCTTGGGAGAAAACAACAGTAAGTTTTAATCGTGAAGGAAAAGATATATCGGGTGTGGGGTAAGACCCCAGAAAGGCAGCGTAAATTTGTGGGACATATGATATCACTAGTATTCTGAGGCATGAAAAATAATTGGAAAGGAAACAAGGAGTGTTGAGAAGGTGCAGCAAAGACTTGATAGGAAATGCGAAATGAAGTGTGGAATGAAAAAGGACCTACATGAATTGGTGGCACAGCACAAGGAGGGGCTCTGAAAGCCAGAGGGAAGCTTCAGCTAGATTATGATGATGATGATTGTTATTAGGTGCAGCAGCACATGGGTCCACATGCGCAAAGAAATATTATAATGAAGTAAAGGTGATGAGAATGGAGTGTAATAAGTTAAGGCTTGGTATGTCATAAAATAAAATAAGTATATTGAATTTGGTTAGGTTAGGTTAAGATAAGAAATTAGAGTGGAGTCTCTTTGAATTTTCCTAGTCACAAAATCTGCATGTCTTTTAAATTCATTTATTTATCCCCTGATGCCTATCACAACCCCATCGTCATCATCATCTTCTCCGTATCTTCTTTCTTTTCAAATTTCTTCTCTTCTATATATACACCCCATCTCCACCGCCTCCTCTTTTCATTCTTCTCCCACCCCTTCCTCTTTTCTTTTCTTTTTCCTCTCTTGCTTTTCTTTTCCATATTATGGCAGTGGAAGCTCACTTTGCCCTCTTGGCCTCTCAGGATTCCATCGACCATGGTTTCTATCATTCCTATCTCCAACTCCATCAACGTAATCTCCACCTCTTCCAAAACAATCAATTCAAGAATCAAAATCTTCCCTTTCCCCATAACATTGTCGATATTGTTGGCGTTTCTGATTCTTCTTCCCCTTTCAAAGTTGCATCCATGCTTCATTCTCAAACCATGCCCTTTTATGATGATAAACAAACACAAGACCTTGATCATTATATCAGTTTACAGGTTAGATAGAAACTCTCTTCCATTTGCTTTTGCTCCTTTTTCTTTAAAAAAGGATAATCTCGCGTCTAAGTGATTATTATTATGGTAGTCATGTTGTATCAGTTAGAGTTTTGATCAGTTGGTTGGTTGTATAATACAGAACGACAGATTGAGATTGTTACTTGAACAACAAAGAAAACAACAATTAGCATCGCTGATGAAGAGAATAGAAACGAAGGCGGTACCTTTATTGAAACAAAGAGACGAGGAAATAAGGCAAGCAGATAAAAGAAGGAGAGAGCTGGAAGATATCTTGAAGAGATTAGAAGTGGACAACCAAGCATGGCAAAGGGAAGCAAAAGAAAATGAAGCGATGGTAATCTCCCTGAACAAAGCAGTTGATCAATTAAGAGGAGAAACAGCATCATGTTGTTGTGACAATGATGATGGAGGAGCAGAGGATGCAGGGAGCAGTGATATGAAGGGAGGAATAGAGGAAAGGGGAAGAGGGAGAGAATATTGGAGGATGGTATGCAGAGGCTGCAAGTCTAGAAATTCGTGTATTTTGTTGCTTCCTTGTAGGCACCTTTGTTCATGCAAAGATTGTGAACCTTTTCTTGATTCTTGCCCTGTTTGTCAAACAGTAAAGAAGGCTAGCATGGAGGTTTTAATATAGGCCCAAGTGCATTTTCAGCATTGTTTTTATTCTTTTCTTTTTTTTTTAATGGATATTTGAGGATGCCTTTTGTATTTAGATATTAAACTGCACTTTAATATTACAAGACAAGAAGAAAGGGGCAAATTTGTTTTAATCTTTTACCTTTTATACGGGTTTCACTGTGTGCTTGATTTGTTTGCAAGTGCATATGGCAATGCCCTCTAGAAACTATAATGAGAGAAATTAGCAGAGTAGACGTGGGGAGTTGGACCATGCAACAGTCGATTTTCTTCACACACGCCGCACCATACTTTGCATCAGAAAATTACTTACACATTACATCAAACAACCACCACGAATCATATCACATTATGATAGTTTGGAGGCACCATTACTTACATTACTTACACATTGTTTGACGTGCAATTTGGAGGCAATGCAGTTGTTATGTTAGTTTCATTCTCACTTCCCTCTGATTTGCGTGCAAATGCATACCAATAAATGGAATCATATCACCACAGAAAATACAGACGTATCATGAAATATTACCAACTCCCCACAGAGCTCATATTCTCTGCCCTGCTTATGACCTTTCTCTAACTAACTATTTCTTTTGCAGATCGATATTCAGATTCATCTATTACAAGTTAAATCCAAAAAAACTGGCCAACAACAATCGCCAGGCCAAGAGCGATAGCTATTAGGGAAGAAATCCAGATCAGTCTCTCCGTAATTCTAGGTACCCGAACCTTTAATGCTTCACTACAGGAACCTACAAATGCCGTATAGCTTCCCATGGCAACAACAGTTCCGAGTAGAAACATAATGAGGAATGCAGCGCCAGCCATGCGTGAAGGCAGTGCAAGAGCCGGCAACACGATCATCAATGCATCTGGTTGGAAACCATGGACGATCCCAGTGGCAAATGTTGCAAAACGAATCCTCTTCTTTCCCACTGCTGGCCTTTCGTACGGATTAGCGTCACATTCCCCATTTCCTAGAGCAACGCATGGAGCGGGGACTTGAGAAGCTTCTCTAATTCCCAAAGCACCAATGGCGAGTAGCGTAAAACCAACTACCCTCGCCCCCCAGGTTCTGATAAATTCAATATGCAGCTTATCCTTTAACAGTAGAAACAGCAAGCCGAATATGACCTGACCAGCATCGTGCCCGAAGCCCCAGAGAGCTCCAACAACAACACTTTCCGTCCGCGAACGACCAATTGCGAGTGGAGCCAAAGCAGCCAGGTGATCGGGCCCTGACAGTGTATGCAAGCAACCAGCAAGAAAACCAGTCCAACGCTAGTCAGTAATCCTAAACGCATCAGTTTCACCCCCATAGCAGTATCCAGAGCCTTTGCAGATGTTTGATGAGTGGCAAATGCCGGTGGTGCAAAAACAGCATGGATTAACCCCATGATGACAGCTGAGACTGCTGCCAATTTCCCCGCACTTGCTACCTACAAAAAATTTACAACTATGAATTTCTGCGTCTCTCACGACTTGAAGCATCCAAGTCCACATTCAGCTTTATGCGAATATTAAATTCTGGACTTGGTTTTTTCTTTCGAAAAAAGTTCCCTTTTCACTTCAATTGAATGATAGCCAAGGTCTGGATCAATTTCTTTTGCTCTTCTTTTCACTTGTTTTGAATGATTGCCAATTAGACCTTACGTTCAGGACATCCATCAAGAAAAATAACTCTTAAATTGCACCATTTCAATGCACAATTACAAACTCGTGCACAAATTAATTGGGAAGAAAATTCAGAATCAAATTTCAAACAACTCCATAATCATACAAGCAAAATCAACAAAGAAAGATTTTTTTCTTTCAACATTTTCTGTAATCAATGAAAACAACCCACAAACTTGAATGCAGTTAAATGCTAATTCAATACAAGTTAGAATAATTACAAAGCATGCAAACAATAAATTTGTAAAATGAACAAATACCAATTGTTGCAAAGAGGTTGCAGAGTAGAAATGCTTAGGAATATGGGATGTATAGGAAGAGGGAGGAGAAGGAAGTTTGAGGGAAGGAGTTGAACAGTTGCAAGAGAGTGAATAGTAAATTCGATAGAGGGAGGAAGGGGGCATAAGGTTGAAGGATTTGAAATGGATGGAAAGTATAACAAGGGAATGGGCGTGGGTGATGCTCCCAGGAACCAGCCATGCGGTCGGCACACGCTGTGCGTGAAAACCCACCATCCACTAATAGTACTGACTTGTCTTGTAACATAAAATTTGAAAGTGGGGTTGTATATGAGAGTGATATGAATGAAGAAGTAGAGGGTGGCATATGTGTTTCTACAAATGGTGGTTTGAAGATTGGATAATTTTGTTTTGTTAATGGCAGCAGTTGTCCATACAATTATTCCTTCGTGGCATGCTTTGCTGGTTAGTATTAGGATAGAAAATGGGGAATAATGGAAGAACTAGGGAGGAGAGTTGATGATGGAATTGTGATATCTCTGTCGGCCTTTGAGCACGCAGATATAGATTCACATATATCTTTTTTAGGGTTCCTCCTCTTTTAACTTTTTCATGCATTCAAATAAACTCGCATGTATATTTCGCAGAGCAATAGGACTAGGATCTTGTAATATAATAATAATACACTAAAAAATCATTATTATTTTACGTATTAATAATATATCACTGGATTAACACATGCAAGCATATCTAATAAATTTTCATAAATATTTTTTATAGTTTTATAAAAGGAATTTCGGGATTCCTATTTAAATAGGGAAAACACAAACACTATAAATACCTTTCTCAAGAGGAGTTGTGCTCATTCGCCAAACGCACTGCACCCCATAGGGCTAGGTTTTGTATTTTACCCAAAATCAAAATACTACTTTATTTGCTTGACGCACCAACCACCATGTCAACCTCCAACATAATCACACTTCAAGCCTCCGACGGCGAGACTTTCGATATTGAGCAAGCCGTAGCCCTTCAGTCTCAGACCATCAAACACATGATCGAAGATGACTGCGCTCACAATGTTATTCCTGTCCCTAACGTTACCGGAAACATTCTCTCCAAAGTCATCTTGTACTGCAGGAAACACGTTCACGCTGCAGCCGCCAACAACAACAAGGATAACTCTTCTACTGCTACTTCTTCTGATGATGCTGCTCTCAAGTCCTGGGAAGCTGATTTTGTCAAAGTCGACCAAAATACCCTCTTTGATCTTATTCTCGTATGCCACTTCTCTCTTTTTATTTTCATTATTATTGCGATACTCTTCTCGTTTTACGTGGCGAATGATAGGCTTATGCTCTATTATTTCTTAGGCCTTGGTTGACACTAACTAATATTATTTTTTTGATCGATTTTACTTTTTTTATTCAATTTTTTCTTAGGAATTACTGCAAAGGTTGGTCCGGAATTTAGTCCTTGTAAAGTTACCATCCATTCGAGTACTGTAAGTTGTGGTATAATGAAACAATATACGGATCCAAGAGTTTACAGTTTTACAAGTTTATGATCGAAAGTGTCGCAGAATTAAGAATTAAAATGAATGGGACTAAAAAATGATGCAGGCTTTGGATTTGATGATTGGAGGAGTAAATTGTAATGTTATAACAAGATTAGAAGTGGCTCGACTGGTTTAGGTTTTATGATTAATGTGGTTGTTCGTGAATGATAATAGAAGTGTGAAGCAATGATACCTGATCGTGAAAATGGACTAATAAATTGTTTTTGCAGGCTGCTAACTATCTGAACATAAAGGGTTTGCTGGATCTGACATGCCAAACGGTGGCAGATATGATAAAAGGGAAGACACCGGAGGAGATTCGGAAGACGTTCAACATCAAGAATGATTTCAGCCCAGAGGAAGAGGAGGAGGTTCGTAGGGAGAACCAGTGGGCCTTTGAGTGATGCCTCGCTCTCAAATGTCTATACTGTTAGGGCGTAATAATAGGATTGTTGACAATAGTAGGGGATTTTTGGAAGTATCTTTCCTGTCTACCGTTATCTGGTTGCGTTGTTGACATGGTTCATTCAAACATCACCTCCTCTGGTGGTTTCAAAATATCAAGCTTGCTTCTTCTCTCTTTACTTGAATGTGTTTGCATGCTGACTATGTGTTGCTTTATTATTATTATTATTATTTTTTTGGTATGCTTAATACCCCGCCTGTGAGGAATATTGGTAGGGTAGGTGGTGCACTTTGAGATTTAACTGCTGAATTACTAATATTGAGTATTTTTTTCACTTAATCGAAAATTTGTTTCAATATTACCTTTTTATACAATCAAATTATTGAATAACGAAATTTTATTCTAATTTGTGGCTGAAAATTAAGTATATATTAATGTTTTAACTAGATTTTAAATTTTAATTATTAGATGATGTGAAATGTTTTGAATTTATTTATGAGATTTAAAAGTGAGATGAAAGAGGCCCTTAAATCGGGTAAGCACGAAGCCAACTAATTAATTATTTCCTAGAAAAAAACAAAAAGAAAGTAAATGATTGTGAAATCCGGGACCACCGTCGCGACCATGTAATCAACTTGGACAGTCATGCATGTATGCCCTGTAAATCTCAGCACTGATTTTGGCAGCACAGAGATCACCAGAAAGATTACTTTTTTCTTCTTCCAGTCTTCGGCACTTGTCCTCCAACTCTTGCATGTGCTTCAGAAAATGCTCCGCTGACACAGTTCCCGATAAATGCTTCGCTGATAGCTCTGCCTTCTCTTCCCTCATCTTGCGGCAACTCTCTTCACTTCTATTCCAACATGCCCGATAGTATTCTGCTGATGCTGCCGCCGTGTGCAGCATTGCAGCAACCTCGTTTCTGCCTTGTGCCATTTTCTTATATTCAGTTTGAAACTCGCACCAAATCTCCTCGTAGCTTGACAGCTTTACTTTCAGAATATTTCTTTCCTCCTCCCACAACCCACGTTCCTCCTCTAATACTCTTCTGTAAACCGATTCCTTTGCATCTCCTTGTATACTTTTCGTCTCACCTGCAGCTTTAAGCTGTGCAATAAGTTCCCCTCTCTCCTCCTCCAACCTCGCCAGTTGTTTTCCATACAATTTAAGCCAGCAATTGTAGTCCTGTATTGCCTTGTGCAATTCTTTTTCCAACGAGTCCCTGTCCAGCTTCAGCTTATCATAATCCTCCCTCACTTTCTGCAACATGGCCGTGTAAACCTCGCATTTGCATTGCTTTATATTTTCCTCTTCGCCTTTTTTGTGTGTTTCCTCAGTGTTGTCTTCATCTTCATTTACTTTCTCATTCTCCTCAACAGTTGAATTCTTGTTCGGGATGGGATTTTTCATGACTGGATGATGATTAATAGAGCAGTCCACTGATTTCTCTCCGCCATCCTTTGCTCTCTCATTGTCCTGTATAGTTGAAATCTTGCTTGGAATGGAAGTTTTCATGACTTGGTGATGATTAAGAGAGCAGTCCACTGATTTTTCTCCGCCTTCCTTTGTTTTCTCGTTGTTCTCTACAGTTGAATTCTTTGTTTTGTCATTGCCCTGAACAGTTGAATTCTTGTTCGGAATAGGATTTTTAATGACTTGCTGATTAAGAGAGTTGAATAATTTTTGTCGGTCTTCCCATACATTGTCATATTCCTGTACAGTCGAGTTCTTTTCCGGAATGAGATTTTTCATGGCTTGATGAAAGAGAGCACAGTCGACTGATTTTACATTCAACCCGCGGTTCCTAAATTGCAAGCTTTCTTTCAACTGGTTTTGTTGCTTCTCAGAAGCATCCTCCTGCAAAGGCGTTTTCCATTTTTGTTAAAAAAGTCATGATATACATAAATTATCTATATCCACAGTAAATGCTGCATTAATAATGTAGCATTGTGCGTAGATATAACCTCCACCTGAAACCTAGAAATCTATACAAGATTGCAAATCAAAATGAACAATCATATCATCTATGATAAAAATAAATTCAGTCATGCAATTATCTGACAGCAAAACAAACAGAGAGTTGCAGCTGCAGATTCCAATTTTCTGGTATTGACTTGTACAAACATGAATCTCCCCGTGAGTAATTTTAAATGCAAAAGTTGAAGTATCAAATAAGAATACCAAATGAAACCTATCTAGTGAATAATTAGGAGCGCAAGAACAATCCTCATGCAGGCATCACAGATGAGTAATCGCCGAAGAAAAGAAAAGCAGAAGAGGGTACTCACATGCCGATGGTGGTTAATAATTTGAGCATGAACATAGTCGATGGCAAAAATAACAAGCCGGACAGTGAATAAAAAAGTGAAGAGGAATCCCAAGGGTTTTGATGATTTGAGAGAATATATCACGACTCCGAGCCTAGGAATTCTCCCCAAAACAAGCATTCCATAGGACTCCTGCGCCGGAATGAGAGACTAGTAAATTACCAAAATAAATAGTTATAAAGGGAGAGGGAGAGAGAGTGAAGAAACCTTGGTAGATTCGAGGGCAGTGTAAATTCTTTGACTGAGCTCCACAGAAGCACAAATAACAAATGACAAATAAAGTGGAATGGGGACTGCAGAGGTAGCATAAGCTATCATTGCTGTGGATTCCATTAACAACAATGCACTGTCGGTAGAAAGCAAAAATTCTTGTTTGGAGGTGGTGATCATCATCGTCTGCTCTTGGTATGGGCAAATGAGAGAGAGATGAGGTTTTATATATGGGGGGCGGGGGTGCACTTGTAATTGTATTAGAATGAAAGTTAGAAAGAATAATCTGCTGCAACAGCTTGAGCATATCCGAATATAATCAGAGTTTGAGTCCGCCTCTGATCGCAATGCAATCCTTCGTTTTCTATTAACTTTTAAATGTAATATTAAATTACATAGGGATTTTAAACTACTGGGATAGGGGGTTTGAGCTTAACAATCACAAGCATTTTACTAAGAAGAATGGCGACTCCCTTGCTATAAGCGTTATCATATATATATGGGAACATCACATCCAATCATGCATATTACTGCAACATCATAAAGCTTAACCCATAACATTCATTCTCATTTCTACATTTACATAACCACTCGTATCTCTCTTCACGCCCATGCTCCATTCGATTGCACCCCGCATCAACCACTACTTCATAGTTTTGAAACAGGTAAACCTGCAATCAAACACATCAGCATTCAAAATCTTCAAACATCCCTTACTTCTCCATATATCTATAAAACCAAACCAATCTTCTATACACGTATATATTACCCAAGGCTTTCGCGTTGACAATACTCGGAGCTGCAGCTGGTGGGGGGGCATTTTCATTCAAGAATGCCTCCACTTGATTCGGGTTGCCCCACAAAGGATATCCTTTAATCTTTCCCTGTAAATATCAATTTAAAGTTAGCATGCTGTGTTAAGCTTTGCAAGTTCAATATCCCACACCTGAATATAACATACCAAGACATTCAGAGCAGCTAGAGTTGCCATGCCTTCACGAGTCCACTACAAACACCACAACCCCAACATTTTTCAAATACCATCCTCAGCACAGGAATCTATGTAGTTGACATTAGATTATCTTTCAAATAATCAAAACAAGTGTACCTTGGAAGCAGAAGCTATGTGTGGCACTACAATGGCATTCTTCATTTCAGCAAGCCCAGGCTTCATGTAAGGTTCATCCTGCACAAAGAATTTATATGATATATGCAAACTTCACACAGTCATGTGTATGAGCATACATGAGAACAAGTTCAGCTACCTCAAATACATCAAGACCAACACGAAACATAGGATGGTGTTTCAAATGTTCCACAAGTGCTACTTCATCTATCACCGGGCCCCTACTACAGTTTATAAGAATTGCTTCCTACAAACGCAGGTCAAAATCAGAACAGCAATAAAAGTCTGTTTTCCCAACTAACTCCCGAATAGTATATTTTATAAATTTTTACCTTCTTCATTGTTGCAAGGCTTTCTTTGTTGATCAAATGGTAAGTGGTCTTATCCAAGACTGGATGAAGACTTATCTGCAAGCAACATCAGAAGTCTTTATGCAGTTTCAAGCTAGGAATCTAAGTTGGACTTAAAATAGAGAAGATAAATTATCAGAAAAAAACGCACCACATCTGCCTCCCGAAGCACTTCATCCATGCTGGATGCTCTTCTCCAAGTAACTGGCTGCTCCCCGTTGGCTTGTAAGAATGCACCATATGCTGCAATTATAAAGAACATTCTAATAAGCAAAAGAGAACTCCCACCTTATACGTTTTCAAAGATTGTGTGCAGCATGCCTGTAACAAATTTCTCGAGGCGTGTAGCTTGGTAAAGATCAAAGTAAATTAGATTCATTTTGAACCCTTCAACCTGGAATTGAGCAGGCAAAACAATTAATTTCATGAACATGAAAAACGTCCAGATCTAAAGGCATGTCCAAGTCCTATAAACAGATTACCATCATTCTGGCATAAGCAGATCCGATACGACCTGCTCCAATGACACCAACAGTCTGTCCTTTCAGCAAGTTGCCCACAAATCTATCATAACAACAAAACTAAATTATGGAATTGCATTTATGGAATTGATAAAGGTTTTGAATCCCAATAAATGTTTAGACAAGCTCTCGTACAAATGAGGAAGCCATCCATCATATAAGCCTGCCCTCATGAACTCGTCAGCTTCAACTATTCTTCTAGCTGCTGCTAGTGAAAGTGAAGCTGCCAACTCTGCAGTTGTCTCTGTAAGAACTCCCTAATCAAAGTGCCAACCAGAAATCTCAATATGCTACCATTCTCCCCACAAAAATTGAAGAAAGAATATGTTGAATATAATGTGCAACGGATTTTATGCAATTAGCAAGGTGGTTTGTACTGTTAATGAACTCGAGGAAACAATTATTGTACTGTTATGGTTATGCGAGGAGACAAGTGAATTTAGTCAACAGATCGTTAATATTTTTAAAGCGACGACATTAAAAATTGCTCAGAAATAACGTAAAACCCCCCTCAGCTGGTAATTAAATTCAAATCACGATGAAACTAGAAAAATTACGTGTAAAAAGGTTGAGAATATATTTAACATACAGGGGTGTTTCCGACAGCAACACCATACTTATTTGCAGCAGCAACATCAACATTGTTATACCCGACAGCCATGTTACTAAAAGCTGTTCCTCCTGCCCTGCTCAAAGCTGCAAACAAAGTCTCTCCCCAATCTTCGGTCAACTGAATCACAGTTCCAAACTTGCCTTAACAACACCAATTCAAAAGAAAAGGGAGAGCGGGTAAATCCATAAACATATATAAGAAATATTACCTGCCCAATTACTCCATCACACTTGTCTCCGATAAGAGCAATAATATCCTCGACAGACAGTATAGTTTTCTTCTGGGTGCATATCTGAACATGACAAAGAACTATAAGAACTAAAGCAAGCAGATAAACAATTGAAGAAAGAGGGCAGTTAGAGAAAAGGAAAGAGTAGAATTTGACAGAAGAAGAAGGCGAAGATGATGATGATGATGAAGAAGAAGAAATGTTGACTAACCTCAACCCTGCAATCTTGCTCGATCAAGAGATTGATCCAGCGAGTTCCAGGCATGGGTTTAGTGCTAACAACTCTGTATTTTCCATTAGGATTCCAAACTTCAATTTGAACAGGCTTTGCCATGGCAAAGTTGAAACAGCACTAGTGGCAATGAAGCAGCATGCAGCCTTTTAAATTTCTGGTGATGGATGTATATTGTAGAAATGTACCCACCGTAGTTGACATGGGGCGGTATTGATTGGCTAGTGTTAAAGGGTATAAGATGATGGGGTGAGGTGGTGATCAGTAGATTTGGTTTGAAGAGATAGGGAATGGGTGGGGATTTTGGACCTTCAATTTTGAAAGAGGATAATGGAGTGACATGGCTTGGGGTACGATTGACACGTTACATTTTTATCCCTTTTGTGAAATGACATGATTGACCTTGTGTGGTTGGATTGCATGACCGTTTGTTATGGTCCAACTGTAACCACAGAAACAATGATGTTGAGCTGATTCTGATCAGAATCTCAGGGGTGTGCGTTTGCATATGTCACAGTGGCTGACCAACAGCCGTAAGGAGACCATAGTTGATGAAAACAAGTGAAGATGCAGTTGTTGAGCTTAGCTGAATGAGAGTGGGTGGAAAAGTTGAATGGAAATGTCATGAGTGATCCTTTTCAAATTTAGGTATAAAAGAAATCTTAATTTTATAAAAAGAAAGATAACCACTGATGCTCTAAATGGCATGAACTCATGGGCTGTCAACAAAGCCCAACACCTTTGCATGGCGTAATCATGTGGTTTTTGTTAGGATATTTCTTCAAGTGGCCCATTCATCATGCTAACTTTCCCATGGACATTGTTACTTCACCCGAGGGAATATGTTCCCTGGAAGGAATTGATAGTCATCTGATAGATTTAGCTGCTGTTGTATCGACCCCACCATCACATGAGTGGGATTTCAATTCCATATTCCAAGCACCCAACTGTTTGTTTTCATCCTTCATTTTATAATAATCCAAGTTCTCCACTGATATCTATTTAATTACGTACCCATCTTTACAAGGAAAAAGTTGAAAGTGATCAAATAATTTGAAACTACATTATAAATGGTATAGATTGACTCTATTTACTGTAAACACACAGGTATAACATCACAGCTGATGAATCTGCTTGAGAACAATATTATGATGCCATCAAAGATTATAGTAATCGATTGCTACTTACCTATAAATGATTATTCAGGAAAGAAGTTGTACTTTTTACTAGAAAGTTGTAGAATTAGTTAGCAAATTAATAACAAGACAGAGACATGAAGTTGAAGGGTTAAGACTGAAAAGTGGGACCTAATTATGGTCGACAGCATGAAGCGTGATGGTCAATGCCAGCTGGTTGCACGTGATTCTTGATTAGTAGTAATAACTGCGTTTTGACCCATTATTGCATTGTCATGATTATGATTAGCATGATGATGATCATGATTAACTAACTAATTAAAAGGGTTAGGTTACTGTCATCCCAACTTGATTCAGACAGAGAATGTCTCCAGTTCATCCATTGTGGCATCACAAACAAAAGAGTCAACATATCTTATTAAGCATTATTATTCACGGCAAAGGCAGCACCACTCATCGAAGTAAATGGCCCATACATAGGCTACTCTCAATTCTCAAGATGCAACTCATGTTTGTTTATACATGTATCGAGGAATACAAAGTGTTGATGTGGTTTGAAAAATAAAAGCTAGAGGCCGTAGCTTGTAATGGTAAATGTAACAAAAGATGACGGGAGAGCAAAGAAAGAGACAAGAAATAACGGTTGGAGAGGGTGGTGGGTTTTTGGTTGGATATGCTTTCCTTGCACGACATCCACTGCCTCTCCTCTCTCTACATTTTCCCTCCCTTCTCACAAAACAAAAGGCTAGGATGGAAAATTCAAACTTGCTTAAGTTTCAATGTATACACCTGAAGTTAATCATATGTTACGAATATATTTCATTTATCAGCTTCCTGCGTCATATCCATTATTTACTCGCACTATGTTGCTTAATATTCTTATATTCCAACTATGCCCTTTTCTCATCTCATCCATAAGGTGCATTGTTTCCAAGCCCCCCCTCCCCCTGCTCTTAAAAAGGACACTCCTGCAGAGTGACACGCAGAGCAACACAACCCCCTTTTTTTATTGATTTTTTTTCCTGTTTTGCATCCTAGTGCAAGAGAAGAAACTTGCATCATCAAGAGTTGAGATGGCCAAGGAGGTGACCGAAGAAACGCACACACCCCATGGGAAAGACTATGTCGATCCACCACCAGCACCACTTCTTGACATGGCTGAGTTGAGGCTCTGGTCCTTTTATAGAGCTCTAATAGCTGAGTTCATTGCTACTCTTCTTTTCCTCTACATCAGTGTAGCTACTGTAATTGGCTACAAGAAACAAACCGACCCATGTGCTGGAGTTGGCCTCTTGGGCATTGCATGGGCCTTCGGTGGCATGATCTTTATCCTTGTCTACTGCACTGCTGGTATCTCTGGTAACACACATACACACCCTCTCTCTTAGTTACGCTTTTAACTCGATAAACTTGTGTTTCTTCCAATTGCTTTTGAGGTTTACTTGTTCTGTTTTCACCTGCAGGCGGTCATATCAACCCGGCCGTTACGTTTGGGCTGTTCGTTGCCAGGAAGGTGTCGCTGGTTAGGGCCGTAACTTACATGGTGGCTCAGTGCTTGGGTGCAATCTGTGGAGTTGGTTTGGTCAAGGCCTTTATGAAGCACCCTTACAACAGTCTAGGTGGCGGTGCTAACTCTGTGGCTCCTGGCTACAGCAAAGGCACGGCTCTGGGTGCTGAGATCATTGGAACTTTTGTTCTTGTTTACACTGTTTTGTCTGCTACCGACCCTAAGAGAAGTGCACGCGACTCTCATGTTCCTGTATGTAATTCACTATAGCAAAAGCTCTAGCTTTCAATCTGCTTTGGTCATTCTTTTGTGTTATGTGGTTCAGTTAATTAACTCTGAGCTTGTATGCGTAGGTTTTGGCTCCACTCCCTATTGGGTTTGCCGTGTTTATGGTTCATTTGGCTACAATCCCTGTCACTGGTACCGGTATTAACCCAGCTAGGAGCTTTGGTGCTGCTGTCATCTACAACAATGACAAAATCTGGGATGACCATGTACGACTCTTTCTTTCTTGCCTTCAAAATGATTATTGATTTATTTATGTTCATTTTTTCACCAAGAAATGTTAATTTAGTGATATTTTTCAACTAATGTGCAGTGGATTTTCTGGGTTGGACCTTTTGTTGGAGCACTAGCAGCAGCTGCATACCATCAATACATACTGAGAGCAGCAGCTATCAAGGCCTTAGGTTCTTTCCGTAGCAACCCTACCAACTAAAGGAAGAAACTTTTACCCATCAATCAGTCAGGAGCTAGAAATTAAAACAATGAAGCTTTTGTTTTTCCAATCTATTTGTTTGCTTGTGTGTACGATGACCCTTCTTTTTTTCACTTCAATATTTAATCTTTCTGTTGCCAATTTAGTTTAGCATAGTCTGAATGTGGTGTATTATTTGTTATTCCTTCTTATTTTGGTTTGTGCAGTATCATAAAAACTGTCTCAGCATTTTCATGTCTGAGCATTTTTCATTGATATACTGTGGTGGTGAGAATCTGGAGGCTGCCTCCACGAGTCGCTAATACTTATTTGCTGTTTTACTCGGAGCTTCATTGATGGATAAGATTGGAACAGTAGAGGGCATGGGGAGGGAATGACCAAAATAAAACTTAAAAACCCAACTACCTGGATAAAATGCGAGGGCATGAAAGTTTCTGATTCAAGCATGTCATGCGTGCGTTACGGCTTGGGAAAAGGAAAAAAGGAAGAACCGAAGATGCTTTATCTAGGAAATTAGCGTGCAATTCAACCAACCCATTTGAGATAGTGGAAGGATGGGTGGCGAAAAGACCACCTTAATTCTGGGCTAAAGTGTAAGAAAACGAAAAGTAAATGGTATTCCCCTTGTCATTATGCTTTAGGTTGCATGCATGGGATGGGAGCACATGGAGTGTTGAGGCCTTGTTGTTTTTGGTAGGCCCTCTCTATGCATCATTCAAACACACCCCATCCATGACTTGATGTTAAATAATAATAAAAGAAACAGCAAATATACAAAAATGTATTCTATGGAATCACTACTTGTTTAGAAGTTCATTACAACACGTCATTGTCCTGAGCGAAGCGCAATGTGGAGAAGTGGTCATGAATGCCAAGGCGTATGCGAGACAACAAGAGGAAGGCTGGAACTTTACTGGACCACCACTAGGTCCCTGCAAGTCATCCAGTACATGGTCCAGAATTTGCTCTGCCATTGCCACTAGCCGGTTAAAGATTGCTGTCTTGTATTAGCCCTCCACGACTAAAAAGAAGACGAACTATCATGCTTAATCTTCGAACTGCAATCCAGACAACACAAACCATGCAATAGTTTGTTATGGCAAGTGACTCGACTGCCTGCCTTTTGTATGACGTTGAAGATCCAAATTAACAAACTGAACCACATACAAAGAAGACAGACAAGTATGACATCAAGCTTAAGAAATAAATGGTATATGTTTGAGATCCCGGAATGAATCGGCTACATGTTTCGTAGCCTTATTTCAAGTACATTTTTTGTACCATACAGTTGAGTTGCCCTTACAAAACCTCACCTCCCAGCGGTTTTGAATCAAACTTATCAACTTCGGACCTTAATATCAAGATTGCATCACTCAGTTCCAAGGATTTGAGCTCAACCTCCCTCAGCCGACCCTTCGTTTCTTCCATTTTTGCCTTCATCTCCGCAACCTCTTTTTCTTTCTCACCTAATTCCTCTCCCATCCTTTCCAACTCTTTCCTTGTCGACTCTATTATGTGATCACACTTTGATTTTGATTCCTCCGCTGCTTGTTGCTTGCCATTCAGCTCCACAGCCTCCGTGAGTCCATTCAGAATACTCCTCAGCCAGTTCACATCAATTTCTACCGATTCTACGTCCTTAAGAACCGCCAACATTTCTTTCACTTTGGATTTCGTTAGCTGGCTAAGACACGTCGTCTGCAACTCCTGAACCACAGAACACAAGCACTCTAGGTAATATGACCGCAAGGACATTGATTCTAACCGACACTTGGCTGCTATATCCCCATACTTGTTGATGATTAATTGTAAAATAGAGGCATTACTTGCCCTCACATGATATGTTCCAACTGACACGCAGGAATCAGAAACCACAGATATGACCTCGTCATCGTCACTTAGTTCTGTAGCTTGCGATACCCCATAGAAAGTGAAGTTCGGAGACTCGACATTTCTACCATTTGCCATTCCAGCAGTTGGAGAAGCTGCTATCCGAGGTGAGGTAGGAACATTTTCACTGTCCTCCTGTTCCATCGGTGGCGCAATGGCAAAACAGGTAAGACTACCGAGTGAAAGGCTTTTTGGACCATCAGGCTGTTACATACCCAACAAATCTCATATCAAATAGACATCAAAATAATAATTCAGTTATTGTGAATTTTGCGTGCAGGAGCGAGAGAAATCACTTTTAAGTTGCCAGATGCAGGCAAAATTTCAGATGATGGAACTTGTCCCTTGTCACGAGAATGATCTCCAGAATAGCTTTCTTCAGAATGACGCTGAGATAAAGAAGAATGGCTTTTCACTGATTCCACCTCTTTTTGGGCTGAAAAAGGCAACTGGGGTGATGGAGAGTCGGCAGGATACACAGCTTTGACGGCGGAAATATTATTGGCTACTCGAGGGGATATTGGCTGAGATGGCGGTTCCTTCTTTTTCCTGCCAAAGCTTAGAGAAGCTTCAAGGAACGACCCTGCAATGGTAATGAACTAAAATGAGGCACCAATTCTACAGTATTGAGGAAGGAAAACCGTGCACACATTCTGCCTACTCTTATCTCACAACCCAATCAGAGTCCTGCCAGATTCCAGGTTGCAAGGGACTGAAGAATTGCACAGACATCAATTAATGATAGAATCTGATTGAAGAGCTTCTTAACTTCCTAGTTCACCTTAAATTACTGAAACAAGTACAACATTTTGTTTTTGTAATCCTAAAGCTATTTCTTGGATGCTTTGCCAAGAAACTGTATTCTTTTGCTACTTTATGGTCATCTCGATTTGTTCCATATGATCTTATATACATGTTTGTCCTTAGAAAATGATACCATACTTGACAACCCAAAAGGATACATTATCTTGTCATTAAAGCCATTTGGAATATCAACTAAGCATTGAAATTTGAAAGGGAGGGGGACCTGAGTCTTTGTTCAACCCCCGAGGACTAGCTCCAACATTTTTATATGTGCAAAATTTGTCACACTGATGATAAGGATTAGATGCTTTAGGGCAAGTTGGGTCTCCTCTTCTCTCTCCATCCTTCTTTTTGCTAAGTCCACCTTCTTTTATACCATTGTGATAATCTAAAAACAGAAGAAAGAATAAATTATACCTATGTTTAAAAAATGTAATCCAAAAATACTTTTTCAGTCCAACAAAAGCAACTACACAAGATGTTTCCAGATAGTATTTTGTTTACAAGACTCAACTCAAAAAGAGTTATAACAACCATAATAAGAGGATTCCTCAAAAAAAGAAAAAAAGAATCTAGTGGTTGATATGGTGTTCTTCAATGTGGAGCTGAATTGGTGAGGCTGCAATCATATGGATCCCAAAATCTCACATTTATCAGAAGATTCAAAACCCAAATACTTCCCTTCCCTTCCCCTCCCTCTCCCCTTGAAGACCCTGTTTAGGATGGCCAAAAGTGTCGAATTTTCCAAGACATGTAAAGGCCTCTCAGCTGTTTTGCAATGGCACCATTATCATGATAAAACTCCAAGATGTTCTCTTCTTATCCCCAGAAAATTCAATGTCAAGACAGGAAAAAGGTCTCATGCAAACATTTACTTTCTTGTGCGTGCAAATAATTCTAAGAGCCATAGCTGATCGACAAGGCCTTTATGGTTTGCATGGTCTCAAAACAAGCTGAAACAACAAGTCAGGTAAGAGTTGAAGAAAGTAAGGTTCTACTTTAAAGCATTTTATGACCTAGGAATTGGTTCATGTCCTAGTCAAACAGAACCAATCGAAACATGGCTTCACATCAGAAACATGGCTAACCACAGCCTAGTCTATATAGGAATTACTGTCCAAGCACTCGTCGCATTGAGAACTTAAATACAGTGGTAGACGGAAATGTACATTGTCAAAATGAAATGCAAATAGTGCCAAGCGTAAATAAAATAAAGTATTTGGAATGGACATTTTCTGATCTAATCCCATATGTAATGTAAAGAATCAATAAGAATAAGCTGTTCCTAATGGTGAAAATTACCAGACTTTTTCTTATCCTTGCGTAAATGGCCATGCGCGATCTTTTCAAGGCAAGCTACGCCACATTCATGGTAAGGATTAGATGCATTAACACAGTTTGGGTGTACTCTTCCGTTATCAGTCATTATTAAGTCAAGTGATAGTACTGCAAATGCAAACGAAAACAAGTTAGCAAAATTAATCAATAGCTGCTTTCAAGATTTACTTGCCAAATTTAGAGAGCAAAATAATCAGTCAAAAATAAGCATATCAATTATCTGTCTTCCCTTTTTACTCTAACCCTTTAACGGGGAGGAGGTTATCAAAGTAAAGTAAGGTAATTTAAGGTGAAGAAAAGTTTAAAAAACTTGTCTTTGCTTGGAAGAAGGTAAAGTAAGGTTTAATGACATTGACTTATTTGATTTAAAGGTACTAATAAGAACAGGCCCTTGCAAAAACTCCAACTTGAAGGATTTTGCTACCCCGTCCGGACCCCTCTCCAAATACTTCCTTTTTCAACATAACCATATCTTATCAAACTTACTTTATCATCTAGGCCCCCCTCCCAAACAACGCCTTTATGTAGTACACGAACTAGTATCAAAATTTCTATTAAAGTTATATGTGGAAAAAATTGCAGTACATGTTTCTCCTGTTAAAATAATTTATTCCAACTACTAAATTCAGAACCATAGAATGCAAAACCATAACATAAAGAGATGAACATAGGCGAACATTTATGATCTGAGAATTCACAAAGAAGCAAGAAAAGTAGCACCCAACAAGCAGCGCACTTCTGACCAAATAAACGGCTTAATTATAATTGAAACGATCGACCACGCTTAGCTTTTATTGTAATGATTTGCCAATACCATAATCAGGAATCAGTTGGAGTTGCACTTCTGGTCAGGAATAGTTGTCTGAAATGGAGCTCAGGTGGGGGCACTTGCACCCGCTCATTTAAAAATTTTCAATATAATATATGTAATTTTTAATAAAATTTATATAAATATATATAATTTGCCCCCACTGATTTTTACAAATGTAAATTTGCCCCCTCCCCCCCTGAATTCATGCTCTGGATCCGCGCCTGGAGCTCAGTACAACCAATCGCGTAGAGCATGTTCATCATAATGAAGATTTCAGCTAAAACCAGAAAATTCTCTTGTTTTTCTTAAAGAAAAGAAATAACTTTTCCTAGCAACCAAACAGAGGAAAATAAGAATCAAGAAAAGTAGAAGAAACAAAGATTGCAAACAGCGTTGTATATAAACAAGAAAGAAGATGCCACGAAACTTGCATAAATCAAAACCCGAACAAGATTGAAACAAGGAAAAACTGTTAGCCATAAAATAAAATAACAAATTCTGTAAAGAGCAAGAAACCCAAAAAGCGATACCCTTGAGAGAGAAGGTGATGGAGCTTCAAAGCTGTCGGCTTTTGTGTGTAAACATTATTTGACCAGTCTATCTGGGTCATTCCCGTGGCTTGCTTAAATCATATAAGAACTCTACTTCTCGAAAGTCACCTTGTTTGAAAAACTGTCATTGACGGCCCCACCCTTTGTTTTTTCTGCAAGTTTGACCGATGTCGGTTTTGATTTACATTGAATGTATTAATATTTGTAATGTAAATATGGATAGCATTTGTTTGGCATATAGAGGAGAGGAGAGGAGAGGAGAGGAGAAAAATGATAAGAGGAAATTGGTAAAAATGAATCTGAAGCTTAAAGTTAGGCCAACTACATTTAATAATAACATCATGCACAAGGTACATAAACAATAGTAAATAATAAGAAGCACGTGTCCCTGCCCAGATCATACCATGTGTTTTGATTCTTTCTCTTAAGTTTATTCGTGATGATTGTTGGTGATAAAATGATCCGATGTAGATGGCTAAACAAGTATAAGAAAATCAAAAGAAAATCGTTAAGCGGTAGGTGGTGTGTTTATAAAGACATGCAGCGGCTTCTAGATGCCTTTCTACATTTCAATTCTTGACTTTTGAACCCAGTTATTGCTTTTCCTTTTATTGATGGCTGCCTGCTGAATCTTTAATGGGCTAACCATATATTCTTATGTTAAAACGCTATCTGTTTGCATTTGTAATAATATCCAACAATATTAATATGGAGGGCTTGTTCTAGTAAACATCATATTGAAAGAAGAACAGCAACGTACTACCAGCCAATAGCACATGTAAACATGCAACACACAAGGACAAAATCATCATCCTCGTAGCCTGCTAAGCTTATACATCTCCATATAAATAAAACATTCAGCATGTTTGGTTTTGAAAAGGCGTTGTTTATTTTAACAAATGAAGTTATAGCAAGTAAATAGTCATAGTAAATGTTAAAGGTATAATTGCATTAGTTAAGATTAGGTTAGATCAGAAAATGATAACTGCAGATGGCATCTTAAACGGTGAGGGTGAGTTAAGTGTTGTAGTAACCAAAAGGATAGACGAAATGAGTTTAGGGAAACAGAAAGATACCCTCAAGATGGGAGACAGCTACCCGGAGGAAGCTTATTATTTGGTTTAATTTTCCAAAACAATTGCATGGGGATTGGATCATTTGGATCAGATTATATAGAGTAGTTGAGACATGAAAGAATACTTAGCCAAAACGAATCAAAGTGTATTCTATATATAATAAGGTAGTTAGGGTTCTGTACGCCATCTTAGCTCATGCGATATGCTCCTCCCATCATACAAGCCTATTATTATACTCCAACATTCTAATTACACCCACCCACTTCCCTCACCACTCCTTCCCACCCTTCATCTCATGCTCCCCATTCCTCCACATACCCCATTTTGCATCCACTTGTTGTACCTCTAGCATTCCTCATTTCAAGAAATATATACATTTCATGCAAGCTCTGCACTTCACCTACCAAAACTCCTCCTATAATATACCATATTTTATTTCTTCAAGAAAAGCCCTCCAAAATTAAGATATAAAATTTTCTTCTATCTAAGCCCCACTGCTTGGCCTTCATTCTCCTGTCCAGTCTTATCAACTACCGTGCCATCTCCTTTGTAAGTTTTGATCAACTGTTTTCTTGTCTGTGCTGTACTTCTCTTTTCCTTTCAAATTCAATTCAAAGTAAGTTTATGATGGGTTACGTAGTTACATGATGAACATGCTTCAAAACATCATGGAGAGACTGAGGCCTCTTGTTGGATTCAACGGCTGGGATTATTGTGTCCTCTGGAAACTGAGTGACGACCAAAGGTTAAGCCAAACCATGTATCCTATTACTTCTTTCTGCTCCGAGACTTCAGAAATTCTTCAGTAGAAAGCACATACCTAGCTGGCTGCGGTTAGGGTTTATGCGTTGATGAATCTTCTCTTTCTTTGCTTGTTTTATAGATACCTTGAGTGGATGGATTGTTGCTGCCGTGGAACTGACAGCACGCATTTTAATGGTGGACAGTTCCCTCCTCCTTCAGTCTTACCTTGCAGTTGCAGGGATATAATCTTTCAGCACCCGACTACTAAATCTTGTCAACTTCTTGCTCAACTCCCTTCTTCAATGCCCCTAGATTCTGGGTATATATTGTTAAACTCGTTCATTTATTTTCCATTAACGTTGTCCTTGATATTTTGTCAAGTTTTTACTTCCAATTCACTTGAATCCATTATATGCAGGATTCATGCACAGGCTCTGATATCAAATCAACCCAGGTGGTCAAGCTTTTCTAGTAGCTCAGATTCAGGTTCTCTTGAAGTGAGTAATAGTTCCATGTCTTTCATTATGCACTCAAAAACACCTATCAAATAGTTAAGATCATTCGTATCGTACGTATCAATTCCGCTGATTTTGACAGGGAACAGTTGGAACGAGGGTTCTTATACCAGTTCCAGGAGGACTATTGGAGTTGTTTGTCACCGAACAAGTAGTTAAGTATCTGTTTTTTTCTATCCACTTACCTGCCGTTTTTATGACCAAGCTAGAGTGTTATTGTTCTCTTCCTTGATCGAAGAGAATAATCTTTTCATGAAAATGAAATTTTAGAAGAGCTAATAATGAATGGGAGTATGTTATTTACTGATTTCACAGGTAACTGAAGATCAGCATATTATAGATTTTGTAACAGCTCAATGCAGCATGTTAATGGAGCAGAAGGCCATGATGAATTCAACCAACACGGATACAGCTTTCTCAGTTAATGTGAACATGATTGGGGAAGAACAATCCAAACCATTTCTAGGTGATCGTGACAACGAAGAAAAGGATCATATTAATAACAATCAATTCCAGCAGGCTCAAGTATCCCAGACAGATACAACCGTATTAGAGAATTTGAATTTGCCGTCTGATATTACGGCTGATCGAATCCATCTTTGTAGTCCTTCGATGAACTTCCTGCCGCAATTCAGTTACAGCAACAATCAGGAAGACGGAACTAGAAGTAGCGATCATATCTTCTATGAAGCGTCGAATGATGGGCTTCAAGATCATATGGATGCAGCTGGATTGCATAAGAACTTGATGATGAATAGTAATACAGAAGGCATGCACATGAAGATTACGGAGTCGTCAGCAAACAAGGAGCAGCAAGGTAACAATGAAAAGGACTCCATCAAACAGGAGAATGGGAAATCGGATTCCATATCTGATTGTAGCGATCAGATTGATGACGAAAATGATAACAAGTATAGGAGAAGGGCCGGAAGAGGACAATCCAAAAATCTTCAAGCTGAGAGAAGAAGAAGGGAAAGGCTTAATAGCAGGCTCTATGAATTGAGGGCCTTGGTTCCCAAAATCTCAAATGTAATTTTAACTGCATGCATATTTCTCATTTGCGGCGCTTGCATCCGCCCCTGTAATTATATTTTCTATTGATTTTGTTCAGCTGAATAAGGCTTCCATACTTGGAGATGCAATCAAATTCGTGGAGGAGTTGCAGAGGCAAGCTAAAGAACTGCAAGATGAGCTTGAAGAGAACTCAGATGAGGATCAAGGGGCCAAAAATGGCGCGCAAGAAATTCTGAATCAAAACGGGTTCCATGTGGGATCATCAGAAGTAGTTAGCTGCTCTAAACTTGATCACAAGTCCGAAATCAGTCATGACAAGGGACAACAAATGGAGGTACACTAATTAATTGTAGAAGTTTTGTCTGGTAATCATTAGCCAGTAATTTTTTCCCTTACTCTTTTTATATAGGTCCAAGTGGAAGTAGCTCAAATAGATGGAAATAAGTTTTTTGTAAGCGTATTTTGCGAGCACAAGGTAGGAGGGTTTATGAGACTCATGGAGGCTTTGGATTCTCTTGGCTTGGAAGTTACAAATGCTAATGTAACTAGCTGCAGAGGCCTTGTATCCAATGTTTTCAAAGTAGAGGTAATTATCTTCCACTTATTTAATATTTCTGCTTTTGAAGCCGATAAGAGGTTGCGATACTTGGTTCTAGTTTAAATCCAGATGACCGATAAAAAGGTACGACTTTCGAAACTCCTGTAAACTGCATTAACAGGAGTCATTCCCTCGAGATTATTTATATATACGTCTTTGTTTTGTGGGTTTGCTCTTAGAAAAAAGACAGTGAAATGGTTCAAGCAGATTATGTGAGGGAGTCATTGCTAGAGCTGACCAGGGATTCGCCAAGAGGATGGCCTGAAATGGGGACAGCTACAGAAGAGGGCAGTGGCATGGTGTACCACCACCTCCACCACATGCACAGTGGCCATAGTCACCATCTCCACCACCATCACAGTTGAGCATTATCTTTGAACAATTAAGCTGTTATAAAATGACAATTATTGTAGTATCATCTTCTCTTCTGGATGCTTTGTCATTCGTTTAAAGTTTGCAGAAACAAAAAGATATGAAGTACGTCTACTCGTAAGCTTTCTGCTTCCTGCATTGCTAATAAAATTATGCAATTATCATGCTATGCTACAACTTTATTTTTTCAATCATAATCAAATTTAATGTCTACCTGTGACATGTCCACCGACGAGGATTTTAAATTTACTTATGAGCCTTTAGAATTTAAAGTTTACTTTTCATGGACTGGATATCTATATTTGCGGTAATATGAGCAACCATGCTTGAAGGGAAAATGACTTGAAAGAAAAGCAAGGAGCTAACAATTAAGCTAAATAGACGCCATCTTCATCTTCTTATTGATTTATAAATGTAAAGGCCAAAGGATATATGGATGATGATATCAGGACATCCACATCATGCCATGTGATTAATTATCAAATCATTGTATAAGCGTGGCAAAAGATGATACGTGGGATCATTAGACATGCATTACAGCTAACTTAAGATTTTGAAACATGATGTTACGAAAATTTTATGTTCGGAGTTGGAATATAAAATTAATTCCTGCCAAGTAAGCTGCAGTTTTAGCCATTGCAGGCTTGCTCGTACTGTATGTATACCAAAATTACATGTTGATGAGAGCCCCATCAAATGGGTGTGTGCACGATGCATCAACATATCTTCTTCTTTTTCTTTTTCTCTTCCTCTTCTTCCCTTCCCCGTTTCTGCGTATGACAGTGCCTCGAGTACGCAACCATTCATGAAAACTATTGTTTTGAGTTGTGCGCATGCACACACGTATAACATTACAAAGTAATACGGCAACGTATTGGTGTTCCTATTTGAATTCCGAAAAGGAAATAGGCTTCTGCTGTTGCTCATGTTACCTGCAACTCTCCTTGAAGACATGAAGTTTTTGAAAAAGACGTAACAATGGCACTATTGGATACCCAAATATCATGCATGCATCTTACCAGAATACTAGTATTGACTAGTGGATCCATATTTATGAGATAGTGATATGGGTGTCCACTTGATCCCCTTTTTTGTTAACTCTGGATTACAAAATATAATCATAGTTTGTGAATTAAAAAGCCTGACGTGATTCGTTGAGGATGTAAACTTGCAAATGAAAACTCAAATAGCAATAATAGTGCTATAAATGAAGGAGGAGGTCGAATTGGGATAAGGTTTTCTGGTACAGGGTAGGACCCCATGGAGTAAGACTTATTTGAGGACATGAACCTCTGTTCCATATTCTCTCTTTTTGGGTAGTTGAGAAATTGATAAAGTGATGATCGAAGAAGTAGTAGGAGTACGTATTCATTATGAATGCAGGAGTGGGTTATGCTTAATTTCTGCTTAAAACCAAGATTACATTACTTTATCCTAATTACCAGGATCCACATAACTGGGAAGATGTTCACAATTCACCAACCAATGCCCCACTCCAATACCTCTCTTATCTCTATGTCCATAACTCACCATTATACTTGTTTCTACTTTATCCCTTCAACCACGAATCAAATCCTCCTCTTTAAATTTTTTTATCCATATGTTTTATCACAATATCTTCTATGGAGATGAGAATTTTAAGACATGTATAACAAAACATAAATGCAATCCAAAATTAATAAATAACCAAACAGTTCGATGTATGAATTATAAAATACAGTTACGTTAACCATTGTTCCAAAAAAGTGATGGGGTGTTGCTACAGTCATTTCAGTTTTGTTTGGTGTTTTGTCACAATCCACGTGGACACACGTGAGCAAACACACTACCAATACCAAAATCATTTTCTTTTTTTCAATACTGTCCTTTCCCTTTTCTGCCATTTTCTGTCACTCTCCATCTCTGTTATACCAAGTGCTTCTTCACTTTTCCCTCTAATCTTCATTTTTACTCCCAGGCAAACAGCAAAAGAGCAATTGTGGCGTGGAGCCCATAACTGGACCTGCGCTTTGCTGGCTTCAAGCTCTCCATTGTTGGTCTTTTATGGGATTTGTCTGCTTTTACAACTTACAAGTATAGTGAGGGAGAGAGCCAGAGAGGTTTCGAAACCCAAAACAATTAAGCACACTCTTTTTACTTTTATCATCTTTTTTCCCTTTCCATTTCTCATAACTTCTTCTTCATCTATAATCCTAGCGCCATCATCATCTGCCGAATTCAGCCCCAGTGCGATTCATGTTGTTGTTCATCCTTGATTATAATTGACGAATCCTCAGATCTACCGCTTTGATTTTTTATGCTCACATGAAGTTACCTTTTCCATTTTAGCGAAAGATATTATCTTGGTTGCAAGAATAAGTCAAAAATTACGAGGTAAGCTTGGTGGTTGTTCAATTTGTATGTTGATTTATGTTACTCTTTTTTACTTTTTGGGGTTTCATGTTTTCCCAATGTAAAATGTTAGACCTTCTGGATGGTTGTCCTAATGGCTGATCAAACCTTTCATTGTTGGCCGAGAAAACGTGTTCTTTGACTTTTTTTTTTTTTTTTGCTCCTGTAAGTCTTCTTTTTTTCTTTCTTAAGGCTGTCTGATTACGGATTACTTGTTACCGGCCTTAATTGTTTGTGTTCTTATGCAATCCATAAAACCAAACTTTTAATTGATCTATTGATTTTGAATGGTACAAGTATGGAGGTAATTTTTTTAGTTTGATTTCCGTTATAGTGCTAAAGTAGTTTTCTGAGTAGTAGATGAGAAAATCGCAATTTGTCTTTTCTTGGTCTTTTATGAAGAATCACCGTATTATTTAGTTTATGCTTGTTAAGTTGAGCGTTGATTTTTTGTTTTGAAGTCCGCGTTGCGCTGTTGCTAACAGTTTGTCCGCTTTGTGATTAACGATGATGTTGCACTGCATACATAAGGTGCTGTAAATTGACTTCTGGGTTCTCTGGGTGAGAGGTTTTTGCAGTTGTGTTTTTGATGTGGACAAATTTGAGGGTTCTTTGGATGAGATGAGGGATGTTATCTGGGTTGATGAACTTTTTGAGGGCCTGCTTTCGGCCAAGATCAGATCGATATGCACACAACAACTCCGATAGCAATGGACGTCAGGATGGATTACTGTGGTACAAGGATCATGGACAACACTATAATGGTGAATTCTCTATGGCGGTTGTTCAGGCCAATAATTTACTTGAAGATCAAAGCCAGCTTGAATCGGGAACTTTAAGCTTGCATGACTCTGGTCCATTTGGCACTTTTATTGGAGTTTATGATGGACATGGGGGACCTGAGACATCACGCTATGTCAATGATCACCTCTTTCACCATCTCAAGCGTAAGTGCCTCAGGCCTTCAGTGGGTTTTCTGTTTCCAGTTACAGTTCCGCATCTTATATTTTGAATGAAATTCCCACGACTTAACGGGCATTCAACAGTTAAATGCTGGTATGGATTGATAGGGTTGTGTTCCAATAAGTTAGAAGCATGAAGTCTGATTCAGATGATGTTTGTCATCTTCAATCAGTATTCAGGGATGTGTACAATGTCAAAGTGAACAAAAATCTTCTTCATTGGTGAACTATTGTCCTGGCCTTTTATTCTTTTTTGTCCGTCTGGTCTTTACCTATATGGTAAGAATGGTGCAAACCATATACTGAGCTGGATCTAGTGTAAATGATTGAATGAAGTCTTTGTACAAGAAAAGGAAATGCACGTCCACTTCTTATGACTGCTTTTTTCTCTTTCTTCCTTTGTCAATAAATTATTGGAGGGTTTTCAATTTGAATTTACAAGGATTAGTTCAATTTTTTTGACAAATATAATTTCACTCAGATGGGGCGCATATGAGTTATATTTGCTAAACTTTCAGGGTGATGCTCATCTGTAGGGTTTACTGCGGAGCAACATTCCATGTCTGTTGATGTGATACGGAAGGCATTTCAAGCAACAGAAGAGGGTTTTCTCTCTCTGGTTACAAAACAATGGCATGTGAAACCGCAAATTGCAGCTGTTGGATCATGTTGCCTGGTTGGTGTAATATGCGCTGGAACCCTTTACATTGCCAACCTTGGTGACTCCCGTGCTGTTTTAGGCAGAGCTGTGAAGGCAACGGGGGAGGTTTTGGCCATTCAGCTCTCAGCTGATCACAACGTCTGTATAGAGTCTGTGAGACAGGAGATGCAATCTATGCACCCTGAGGATTCACAAATTGTAGTTTTAAAACATAATGTATGGCGTGTAAAGGGCATCATACAGGTAAGCTGCTAACCTTGCAGAGAATTGTTGTTTCAGGTCTGTTTGTTTTTTCATAACCTTTTACTTTAAAAAATGAAGTTACAAATTTTGTCACCGCAGACATTTACATTTTTCATTTTTTCTGTTTGCTGGAGGTCAGAATGGGTACTGCTGTTAAGATTTCAAAAACATTTAATATGTATCTGAGCGGATGTAAGGGAAATTGTTGCGTGTCTGTGGAAAATTTCTGTTGCTTTTCTCTTGCATATTGGGAAGGCAAATATAATAAACTTGGGTGAAATTGGTTGTTGTCGGCCTCTTAAACTAAATCACTATGCCTGGAATCTCTATTGTGAAGAAATCAAGATGTGCTTGCAATTTTGAACCATTTTTTGGCATATGAAAATTTTATTAAATGCTTTTAACACAGTCATTCTTACTCTCTCGGGAATTGGCTAACATTTTAGAGAAGATGATGGTTAATGCTTTTGTCAACTAGATGAATTGAGAAATATTAAAGAGTAAATGGAAATATTAGAAACCGAGCAGAGGTTGTTTTCACCTGATCAAATTGAAGTTGCTTGAAGGGATGCAATATGATATGAAAATATGTCCTTCGTTAACTGTTGAACAATCCTATGACACTATCAAACTTTATAGGATGTGCATGAATTTCACCAGTTGCACTACTCGACTGTTGGGTTGGTAAGAACTTGAAACTGTTATAAATTAATCCCGGAATTGAATTTTATGGGGAAGTATTAACATTTATGCAATTGAATGTGGTGGAAGAAATGGCGTGATAAAGTTTCAAAGCTCAATTCTCAAAGATTATGAAATTGTCATTTTGTCTGTAATTTTGAAGCTTCTTCCTTTTGCAGATTTCCAGATCCATTGGTGATGTATACTTGAAGAAGGCTGAGTTCAACAGGGAGCCGTTATATGCCAAGTTCCGGTTACGAGAACCTTTTAAAAAGCCGATATTAAGTTCTGATCCTTCAATTACTATGCACCAGCTGCAACCACAAGATCAATTTATTATATTTGCATCTGATGGCCTTTGGGAGCACCTTAGCAATCAAGAAGCAGTTAATATAGTACAAAATCATCCGCATAATGTAAGACATTTATCTCAATATTTCACGTTGTTTATATCAAGTTGTAATTTGTTTGCTGATATTTCTTAGGGCTGATTTTTATGTTCAATAAGACTTCTATTGCTAGAAGTGCCGCATGATTCAATTTTTAATAATTGATATGTGGCCACTGAGTCGAACTCATCTTATCTATTTTCTGTCTTTCTAAACGAATCCTTCATAATAAATCTGGATGGGAGTCTGTTGACTGGATTTGTTTCTGTTTTCTGGTGCTCTTGTGCAGGGAAGTGCTAAGAGACTCGTGAAAGCTGCTCTGCAAGAAGCAGCAAAGAAGAGAGAAATGAGGTATTCAGACTTGAAGAAGATTGATCGTGGTGTCCGTAGGCATTTTCATGATGATATCACTGTGATAGTAGTGTTTCTTGACTGGAATCTGGCGAGCAGGGCTAGTTCACTAAAGTGCTCAAATATATCCGTGAGAGGGGGTGGCATCAGCCTGCCTCCAAATACGCTGGCTCCTTGCACTACACCAACAGAAGCGGGAAATACCTGATGATGTTTTATATATTGTTGTAATGTGAATATCAGGTAGCTCTGTGAAGACAGCGGAGGAGCCACCTTTCAATTCTTTTATGTACACTGTAACTTGGCAACTTATACTTGCATTTAGCTTCTGTGTCAACTGTCAAAAAAAAAAAAAAAAAAAGGAAGTACAAGGTGACGGTGATTATAGTTATTTTTTGGCATCTTGTCTCTTTGCTCGTCTTTGATTTTTGTACTGGACAAACAGGAAAAATTAACGTATCCTTGCTGCTTTATTCAGTATTATTAATATTATGAAGCTAACCCGGGTGGAACAGGGAACCTCAGGAAGCACACAAGTGAATCCGAGTGCTTAATAAACAGGATCCGAATAATTCCTGTTTCTATTGTTATCGTGAAAATCATTTTGATTTTTCTGTGGCCTCCATAATTATTAATAGATGAAACTAAAACCCTCAAATAAGTCTTGTTTACCTGCATTTCATTTCATAATACCAACTCATATCTTCTTGTTAATTGAAATGGGCTTCTTATTACTGCTACTGCTACTCCATCCCCTCTCTTCCCCCCTACATCCAGCAAACTTCCACCACCGTACCAAAGTGAAAAGCCAAGAGAAAGAGAGCCCTTGTTACGTTCCAGCAGCAGCCTCACACACACCCTATCACCCCATCCACGTACTCCACCTAAACTCCATCTTCCTCTTCTTGCTCTAACCTTACGCACATTCCTCACCCTACTGCTAGTAGCCAATCAATCAATCAAGCACTCATGGGTTGTTGTGAATCTTCATTTTTAACTGCCGAAACTCCTCCCCAAAAATACCCAGCTACAAACCATCCTAACCACAATCCCCCGTCTCCTTCCTCTTCTGCTCTCCTTTTAGACTCTTCTACTAGCATCTCTTCTTTCTCTGAATTCTCTTTCTCTGACCTCAGAGCTGCCACTAACAACTTCAGCTCTGATTATATTGTCTCTGAGAGTGGTGAAAAGGCCCCTAATCTTGTCTACAAAGGCCGCCTCCACAACCGCCGCTGGATCGCTGTTAAAAAGTTCACTAAGATGGCTTGGCCTGATCCTAAACAGTTTGCTGTAACCTTGTTTATTTATTTGCTGGATATTTTTATTTTCTTGTCAAGTCGGGTGGGTTATTATTATTATTTTTTGTTTACAGGAGGAGGCTTGGGGAGTTGGCAAGTTAAGACATAAAAGATTGGCTAATTTGATTGGTTATTGCTGTGATGGTGATGAGAGGCTTCTTGTTGCTGAGTTCATGCCTAGCGATACTTTAGCTAAGCATTTATTTCACTGTACGTTTTTGTTTTTGTTTTGATTCGACCGTTCTAGTTCATTTTTTTTCTGCAATATATTATTGTTTTCCTGCTTGGTGTTGTTTATTTATTTGATTGATGATCATTTATTCATTCCTGAGTATGTTGCTTTAATGGTTGTACCTTGAAAATGCCTCGGTGGCTTCTGGTTTGCTAAATTTCATTAATCTCTAGGATGGCTTTTTGGATTGCTTCAAGGTATGATCTTTAAGTTATTCATTTATTTTGAAAATCTTATCTTGACATAGGCTTGGTGCGCCCAATAAATTTCTATGATAGATGTAGGCCGTTCCAAAAAGGCGAGATTCATAATATGTAAAAATGAAGCTGAAGCACTCATGGAAATCACCAATTCCGGAAACAACATACAGTGAACTGATGACTAATATATAAGAAAATAAGCTCAGTGTACAAGCTTTTGAATAGCTTTCTGATTCAAGGAATCTTAGAACTTTAAATTTAGTTGCTGGGCGTATTCCAACATATTGAATCCAATTTGTAGCCTAATCAAACTGGTCTTTAGGCTTCGATATTCACCTTTTTGGAATGACAGTTCAATTTAAGAAATATGTGCTCTCTAGATTCGTCAACTCTCTTCTAGGACCATGGATCATCTTTTCTGAAAAGCTTTGCTTGAGCATTTCTGTTTTGTGGCCTGTTTGTATACAGACGAGTACTAAAATCCAAGTAAAAAATGCTACTCTTATCGTTGTGTTATCTTCATAAAGGGCCTATTTCTATACAGCTAGACATGTAACGAGTGCTTGTTTACAGAAGAGTACTAGAATTCTTGTCAAATTATACATTTATCATTGTGGTATCTTCAGAGACTAGTGGTTTTAGTTTCTCAGGCAACTATTCTCATTATTTCAGAGTGGGAGGGTTCAAACCAACCTCATCTTCACTCTTCACTATGATCAATCCATCAAACTAGGGCTACTGTGTCTGAAAACTTCAACATGCAGTTAATACTTGGTTGGCTTATGGTTGTCTGTCCCTATGAAATAGAGATCTAGGATGTTAATTTTCTTGCCAAATACATGTTATCTTCTGATAGTGAATGGTATGCTTGAAAATTTCTCTGGCAGTATCTGAGGCTATTGGCCAGAATGGAGGTGATCTAAGAGCTTTAATTTCTATTAAGGTTAGGTTATTTCAGATCAAATGAAATTCGATCTCAATCAAGCAACAATAATAACTTGTAAATCAAGTGTTTCTTATTTTTCATTAAGTTCCTTCAAGTCATATCTAGTCTAGATTTGATGTTTCATTCTCACTTCACAGGGGAAAATCAAACCATTGAATGGGCAATGCGCTTAAGAGTAGCCTTTTACATTGCTGAAGCCTTGGACTATTGCAGCTCTCAGGGACGTCCATTGTACCATGATTTAAATGCATACAGGGTCCTCTTCGATGAGGTTTTTTCTACTTATACATTTGTTACTGTGGTGCTTATTGGGGTATTTGTAAGCATTTTTCTGCTCTATTGGTTCAACTTTGACCAATGGATGTTGTAGGATGGAGATCCACGCCTTTCATGCTTTGGTTTGATGAAAAACAGTAGAGATGGAAAAAGTTACAGCACAAATCTTGCTTACACACCTCCTGAATATCTAAGAAATGGTAAAGAACTTTCCTTTTCCCCTGCAATTGCATTCTTGTGACTACTTTAGATTTTCGCACTGAAATCCTTGCATTCATAAATTACTTTGCAATTGAGTCATGCCTGCCTTATCCAGATGTTTGTTTTATTTACCATACTGCTGTAAGACTGTCTTATACTTGAATAAAGTTTTTATCCTTCTATTTTTTTAATTTGGTATTCTTCAATCAAATTGCAATTTGACAATATGCATCCAAAAAAGGAGAACCATAGAAGAAATTCGTTGAGTCTATTTCTGTTACTGGAATGGTTGCATTTGTTAACATAGCTAAATTGGTTTGTTTTATATGTATTACTAAGGCCAGTTGTGGAAGCAGATTACGCTGCTTTCCGTAAGGGGGAATGATCTCTAGATTTCTACCAAGATTTTGAAAAAGAAAATCATAAACATCTTGAATGCCTTAGCAACTGATGCCTGTAAGTTTCTATGGCAGCTCATATCTCTCTACACACACGTCAACATGTATATGCATGTATACTTATGTTAGTATGACATTGTAGTTGATACAAGAGCCATAAACAGTTAATAACTTTTATTGTTTGAGATAAAAGCTCATTTTTGTTTATTGACTGAGAAGATTGGATAAGTTTGACCACAAGTAGACTAAACCAACAACCTGTAAACAGGTTTGAACACAAATTTTCTTGTTTGTAATACTTGAATGACCAACAGAAATTGGCGAGTTTGGTTCGGTTTACTTTTAAATACTCCTTCTGGTTCTGTTCCTGCTTATGTATTATAGCCTTTTTCATTTAGACGTGAATTTTTTTTTTTTGGGTATACTATCCTGCATGATCTTGAAATGTAAGTGTTGCTGAAATCTTCTAGAAAATAATAGTTATGAATAACTGGATAAGGATCAACAAATATGAGAACAGAAACAGATGTGCTCTCAGTTACATAAGGTTTCCTAAGAGTTGAGGAAGGTCGCTTCCCTTGTGTAAAGATCAGACAACCCTCTTAAAGCGTGAAATGAAGCACCTACTTACATACGGTTTCAGATTCCTTATAACTCAGTAAAACTGAGCTTAGATACAAAAGCTAAGGATTTGATTGGATCAATTATTTTGTGGAATTCATGTCAAAATGAATTGTCATGGACAATTTATAACTTTAAAACTCATTTAAAACAAATACATTTGCTTGAGCTTTATAAATGAGTTGTACAAAATTTATGGATCAGCTCAGCTCGTTAACTTTTGTATTTGATTAAGATGCTTCAGTGACCTAGATTTTGGCATTACTCATAAAAGGTGGCTTCTCAAAGTTTTAGCCAGTTTGCAATTATATATCCATCTTTATCAAGGATTAAACAATTTTCACCGTGATGAATAGTATATGCACTATAGTATGCATAAATATAATTACTAGAAAGCCTCTAATATATGTTTTAGCATTTTAGGCCTAGTTTTTCTGAAGGATTGAAAAATTAGGATTTGTTGACCCTAAATTATCTTGTAAAGTGAGGTGTTTTAGCGTGGTGATTGCCTACTTGAATGAGTTTCTTCTTTTGTTTTAAAATAAATTTCAATAATGATTTTAAAATGCATTCATATTATTGTAGAAAGATGATGTTTCTTTTCCTAAAATGCAATACCTCTCGTTATTACTTCGCTCAACTCTCTTGTTGTTGCTGTCATGTGTTTTCTGTAGGAAGGGTCACCCCTGAGAGCATTATGTACAGTTTCGGTACTGTTCTTTTAGACTTGCTAAGCGGAAAGCATATCCCTCCAAGTCATGTAAGTAGCATGTTTGTGCCATTATGCCAGTTATAGAAATAAGAACCAGCCACGGAAACTTCCCAATCAGAAAGTATGTTGATGGTAGTTGCAACCCTGTCCCCGCCTCATTCTGAAAGAAAAGAAGTTGAATTTTTTTTAACATTAGACAAGTGATCGAAGTTCTTGAATTTTTAGGGTTAGTGCAGTTAGGATAGCTCTATAAAGACACTATTTAATTTTTGGTTTTTTCTCTTTTCAACCGGGTATTTGAATTTTGGAATGAATACAAAGACTATTTTTTGTTTTTTCTCTTTTCAACCGACTATTTGGATTTTGAAAGGAATACAAAGACTACTCTAGAAGGTGCGCCATGGTAAGTTGATTTGTAGTTTATCTAATATGTTTCAATGAGTGTATGGTTTACTTGTGATATTGAAACACTCAAACAAGTTATGGGAAACTCAGTGTCACCTTCAAGTTTAGTTTGCTTATCCCTTTTAAACTCTCTTTATAAATGCGAGTCTGTGAAGCAAGGAGTTGATTTATACTGGTTCACCTTTCTTCGACTTCTTGGCTTACCAAAAATTGCCAATGACTAACTTGTTTTTCGTGTATTTAATATAAATATCTATCTTGCTAAGGACATTTTAATGATCGACTATTCCGAGAAATTCTTGAGTGGTATGGGTTCATCACATAGGATTATGAACCCACTAATAGCATAATTACATGTGTCAATTTTTATTAAATGTCAAATATTTATTGGTTTTATATTGATGGTATGTAATTATCATTAATTATTAGTATATAAATAACAACCAATGAATATTTGATATTTAATGAAAATGTAAACTCGAAGCACCCAAGAATTTTTTTGACTATTCCAGGTGCAGGTCTTCTTTTGCTTAGCTCTTACATTGTTACAATGATATTTTTGTTTTATGCAGTTCTTAACTAGGTAGGGATGAGTATAGATCTCAAAGATTTTGATTTTGAAAAGTACCACAATCAAATAGATCTGAAATTGTTTAGCTCTAGACTGACCTAGTCTGATTTTTATTTTTATTTTGAATAGGGTTCAAAGATTAGTTAATATCTGAACCAATCTCCAAATCAAACTGAATCTAAACCACTCCAAACCTTCAAATCAAAATTAGACTTGATTTTATTACTTATAATTTTATTTTATATAATTATAAAATAAAATAAAATTCGACCAATACAATTTGGAGATTTTTTTTATTTGGGTCAGATCTGGAGTTTCTAATTTTAGCATCTCTGATTTTTGGATCGAGTCAGGAGATTTACTATTCTCCAAATTGCTTGGACCCATGCTCACCCCTGTAATTAGTTATTTTTTAAACAAAATAATTACATTCAAATATTAATTTTCTGTTATTTTCGTTGATGTTTTATGGAGAAATGGATATTCTTCTGATAAGTCTGCATGTACACAGGCTCTTGATATGATAAGAGGCAAAAATATAATATTGTTAATGGATTCGCATTTGGAAGGAAACTTTTCCACAGAACAAGCAACTGCTGTTGTTCACCTTGGTTCTCAATGTTTGCAATATGAACCTAGAGAACGGCCTAGTACCAAGGATCTCGTTGCAACACTTGCTCCCCTGCAAACGAAACCTGATGTGAGGAGTTTTAAGCTTTCTTAACCATTTGTTTCTGGTCTGTAGCTAGTAATGTTTCCCTCTTGCTGGATACCATTTATTTTCAATTTTCTTAATCAAGATGTAAGCTTGAACTCTGGTGTTGAAAAAATTAGTGACACGATTTCTTCACCTGTTGAACCGTCTTGTAGGAGGCACTGGCTAGTTCACTAAAAATTCATGGTAATGAAATCCGATGGACTGAATATAACGTGTGCAGATACTGAGTCGTTATGATTTGGTCGAATTTTCTAGGAAATAGTTCACTCTGTGAGGCGTGTTCAAGCAAATCTTACTGTGTTTTGAACGTTGAACTTAATACGAAGATGGATAAGAATGACAAAGTTGCTCACTCTATTTCTAAGGAGCGTGTGGTTTCCTCTGAAATGATAGTAAGACGCTGCGGCTATTTGTAATTGAAGAATGCCTTGCAGTACCGAGTGTACTTTTTGGTGCTTTGTACAGAATCAAGAATAAGCTTTTTCTGTAGAAATAAAGGAGTGTTTCTAGTTTTTATGTTTATTGTGGCATTGTGAGTTTGGCAGGTGCCATCGTATGTAATGCTTGGAATTATGAAACACGAGGACGCCCCAGCAACACCCCAGAGGCCTCTCTCACCAATGGGTGAGGCTTGTTCAAGGATGGACCTCACAGCAATTCATCAGATTTTGGTGATGACGCATTACAAAGATGATGAGGGAACAAATGAGGTGATAGCAGCATTCTATTAACATTATTATCATCGGGGGGCTGACTTGATGTGGTTTGGGTGTAGTTATCTTTCCAGGAGTGGACGCAACAAATGAGGGATATGCTCGAGTCAAGGAAGCGAGGAGACTTTGCGTTCCGTGATAGAGACTTTAAAACTGCTATAGACTGTTATTCCCAGGTATATAATATAATATATCCCTGTAAAGTGTGCTATTGGTTCCAGAGCATGAAATTAAATGAGATTGGGCATGCTGCAGTTCATAGATGTGGGAACCATGGTTTCTCCCACAGTGTTCGCAAGGCGGAGTCTGTGCTATCTGATGAATGATCAACCGGATGCGGCCCTTCGAGATGCAATGCAAGCACAATGCGTATATCCTGAGTGGCCCACGGCCTTCTACATGCAGTCAGTCGCGCTTGCCAAACTCGACATGCATAATGATGCCGCTGACATGTTGAACGAAGCTGCCGCCCTAGAAGAAAAGAAACAACGAGCTGCCAAAGCCTCCTGAGGTTTACTGTTCCAAGTACTCCCCACCCTGTCTAAGTTTTTTCGTCGCATTCGTGCATCCAATTTCTTCAAAATTTGAGCTCAGGAATTGAATTAATTTTCGCCAAACAAGACCATAAGCAAAATTGTGAAATAGAGGGAGAATCAGATGGTGGGTGGTTGATATGGCACTTGTAAGTTGACACTGAAATCAGATGATCTACACCTACATTACAAGTTGTGATGATCTGTCTGTTTGTATCCTTCCACGTCCACATCATTTATATATTGTTACTGATTCAAACCATCCACGAGGCATCCGATATTTTGGACCAACCAAATTTAACAAAGATGAATACGATCGCTTCAGTTAACAACATAACAATCAATCTTTCTATCAAAGTTTAAAATATATGGGCTAGCTGAGGTCAGGGCAGGTTAATTCATTAGCCATTAAAGATGCAACAAGCCTTCCAACATACAGTGGTCATGTCCTACAGACAGTGAACAAATTCTGGCAAAGACGATGGCGCATACCACATACAACATTTGCTTATGGACAACAATGAAAAATGTCAATCTAAATCGACGAAACTCTATACAACATTTTGAAAGCCTATCCAATAGGGCCTAGAAGAAAATACCCGGCATTTGATAGAGAGCAAACGCCCCACCTGACCCAAAATTTTCAATCGCCTCTGTAAGCAGCAAAATGTAGACAGAAAATCATTGCTCGTGCAACATATTAACTGGATCTTTTACTATATTCAATTTACTAGAATTGTCTAATCTTTTGTAACCCATCTGCGTCCCCTGATCTGATACCCACCGTAGCTTTGATCGCTGCTACTTTCTCCCCCACTCTCTCCGCTTGTATACCCCGATTTACGCCGGTTTTTTTTTCCTCTTGTCACCCCACTGTCACTAAAACTCCCATTTAAGAGGGGATCATCTATACCACGAATCACCTTTCGTGTGGGTGAACAAGTGGCAATACAACTGTCATCCTTCGTTCTTCTCCTATCCTTATCATGTTTCTTCATGTTTTGAGATATCTTATGCAATTTCTCATTAAACTTTGTGATACCCTTTTCCATAGGCTCCACTGCTTGGTTTACAGTAAACTTGACATCATTCATAATCTGCAGAGGTTATCAATAACAGTTTCAGAACCTAAAATACAGAAGAATATAACTTCTTTCAATAAAAAATCAGCACCTACCAGAAGATTGCTTAATGCAATAGAATCGTACTTCCTGCATATGTATATAGATGCTACACAGTTCATTTCAATCATGGACTACACTAGTAATATTGCCAAACCTCTAATTCAACTGCTAAGTTTTACCACTCAATGACAAAGGCAATATTTATCACCGGTCCCAGTCTTCCCCGCTAATGATACTACCTTTAATCTCTTCGATTATATGGCATCACCAAAACAATTTATATTACCAGTTAGTATGATCATTGAAATACTTGTATAATATATGCCTATGTATCCAAGAATTTTGAAGTAAGTAGGAATATCCTTATGAAATTAATGGTCATCTTCTTAGGAATCACCCGCATTGAATTGATCCAAGCACTTTTAAGCGAAAAAGCCATTATCTATCATATTGAATTGTTAATGAGTTGTTGACAATCAAGTATAAGGCTCATTTAACAAGTGTTCCAAAAAAAATAGGAAAATTTAATAAAATTCTTAAACTAACAAATAAGGAAAACTGTAACAAGTCCTATTTCAGAAAGAAGAATTCATGCTTCGGATCAAATAGTATTTGTGAATGGAAGAAAACTTACATATCCACCACCACCAACAACAACATCTCGAACACTCTCTTTGATGGTCATTCCACTCTTGACATCAATGTCAGGCTGAGGGAGACGTAATTTTGTTGGTCTTTCACTGTCCCTAACCTCATCTGGATCTAGGGGGCAATCAACAGATGCATAATCTCCCAGAACTGAAACACTTCCAGGAACACGATCACCCATCAGCTCATAAGGAGTTGCAGGGAAAACATACAGATGAACAACAGAAGCAATGCCCATCTGTGCTGGATGAATGAATAGACCTGTTATGCTTGCATTATTTAAATGAAAACTAAAGCAGTGGATTTTGTCATTGAATTCAAATGATGAAAACTACCTCATCTTCAGAAATATTTTTCCACAAGTAGACTAATCAGGTACCAAGCCGTTGACTACATATGTATACTGACTTATCAGACAGCTTACTCAGAATTTAATTCCTTTATGATTTATTTCCTAGTTTAGTTTTTGCTACATGTATAAATACCAATGTATTTGTTGTATCAACAGACAAACATATGAAGAAATTTCTCTCAAAATTCTCTTAGTATCAAAGGCAAAGGTTTTCTAGGGTTTATAACCATATTAAGTTTCTTTTTTCAAAGTGAACAAGCTTCTACTGACACTGATCTCCAAAGAGGTGACTGTCACCGCTCATACCAGAGGGAAGCCTAATCAATGATCAACCATTACCCAAAATCTCGTTTGGTCTACCTGAATGGTCATAAGAGTTACACGCATTGGCACATGCCACACATTTCCAATCATTTTTTTTGCTCCAATTTTTACCGGAAACTAATTTAGTGTTGCATCTTTGTTAAACTTATTTCTACCATATTCTTGGCTCACTTGTAATCTTTTCATAGGTATTTTCAGCGCTATTAATAAACAGCAACAAGCTTTGAAAAATCCCCATCATGATAGAATGTAATGCCTGTATTGCTCGCTCTGTATCTTGGATTGTTGATTCTGGTACAAATAGACACATGATAGGGTCTTCATTAACTGCCCTCCTTGTAAAAAGCCAAGCAATATTAAGATAGCCAATGGCTCTTAACTCATGTATCAAATTCAAGTTCAATCATTTGTACACCTAATCTTCAGCTATTATCTGCTTTTTCATGTTCCTTATTTGTCTATTAATCATCTATCAATCAGTGCTAATTACCAAAGCCTTAAACTGTAAAATTCAATTTTTTTTCATGATCATTGTGTTTTTCAACATCTTTAAATAGGGAAGAGGATTGGCCATGGTGGATCATATGATAACTTGTATCTATTAGAAGACAATCATGATATGGGTCAAGCCTTCATCCGAGAAAAAAGAATGTCAAACATGAAATAATACAATGGCATAGATTGTTAGGACATCCCTTCTTTTTTGTTTTAGAAAAATTACATCCTAGTCTGTTAAAAGATTCAATTTGAGCAGTTAGATGGACATGAATTATAAAGATACTCGAGGAGAAGTACAACTGAACAAGCCATAATGCTCAATCTGTCAAAACTCTTCTTTTGGTAAGACATTTCTGATATTTGATAATGATAATGATTGAACATTGCCATTGCTCGTAGGAAGGGAGTCAGGTCTTGCATTGAACATCCTACTCCTATAGAGCCTTTGTCTCGTATCTTTCCTCTATGTCTATTTCGTAGGATTGGAAGGAAGCTATTAAGAATACCAAGTGCAAAGAAATTACAATTGAAGAAAAATAAAAGCTTTAGCGGAAAATGAGAATTTGGAACTAGTTTTTCCTTCACCAGACAAGAATTAGTAGGCTGCAAATGATTTGCAGTGAAAAATAAAGCTTATGGTTTTATTGAAAGGTCCAAGGCAAGATTGACAGCCAACGGATTCACTCAAATGTACAAAATGGACTACCCAGAAATATTTGTTCCTTTTGCAAAAATGAGCACCATCAAAATTTATGGACCTTAAAGGGGAGCGTTAACTTATTAGGAAGATATTTTGAATTTGATTTAGGTAGATTTCTAGAAGATTAGATTTAGGTAGATCATTAGGAATTAATTCCTTTGAGATGTATTTCCTAATTTAGCTTTTGCTACATGTATAGTTGTATAACACAGAAATATGCAAAGAAATTTCTTTAAAAATTCTCAATCTCCATTACACAATACTAAGCCATCGACACAAGATTCTGAATCTCAAAAGTTCACATAAGATCACTTTAATGTAAGCTCAATCATCGTTCTAACTTAAACACTACAATGAATTTTCTACCAATTGATAGATTATTCAAGGCAGAATATAGCATCATTTTTCAATAGCAATTCAAAAATGAAACAAATAAAAATAATGCACTATAAAAGACTTAAATGTTATAGATGCAATTGTGGGTAGAAGTTATAAAAGGCATGTGCATCGGTACTATTAATTAATTTTTCATTTAATTTCCTTTATTATTAGGATTCTTTTTATGTTTAAAACTTCCTCACTTTACTGGGATTCCATTTTTGTGAGGACTCCTTAATAGGAACCCGTATTGCTATAACAGTCTTCCTTTGTATAAGGGACTGATTCTTATTGAATAAAAAAGAGTATAATTTCTATCAAAACAAGAGGTTGAGACTCTCTAAATGAGTCTTAAGGTGAACACTCCCTTAATGAGTTCCAATCTATTATAGGTAGAGGCAAGAACAAGCGCAAGACCAAGGTTTTGAGCTTTGAGGATTTCTCTGTAAATAGACTTGTGATGAGATCCTATGCTAGGGAGCATAACACTTGACATTAGTCATAACAATGGATGCTAAAAGAATATTGGCATGTCGTTGTAATAAAATGGATTATTGCACATAATACCATTAGCTAGAAAAGAATCTATACCTCCATACAGATGATGAAGTCTTGGACAGTTGATTTATACAAGCCTTCTGCTAGAGCACTTTTAAATAAACCAAGAGAGTAGAATAAAGCAATTGCCACTCCTTGCCACCAAGTCAAAAAAACAATTGACTTGAATGTCAAGAACTTGTATAACGGTTTGATGTGTGCTAATTCATCCTGTGTAGCAGTATAAAATTGAACCAAACAGTACAAAGCCCAAGACTGGCTGAAATTCAGAACCACTGCCATGTAAGGATACCTACAAAATTAAAATTGCCAAGGAAATCAAAAACCTTGTACAAAACGCTGGATATTATTGCATTCATAAGAGACAACCTTCAAACAAATGTATTTATTGACAAATTTTCACAATTCAGAAGCAAGAAACATAATGAACCAATCATAAACAAAAACTCTGGCAAAAACAATTGTGAAAGAACACTGCAAATTTATAATACAATTTGTTAAATAGCTGCATAAAGGCTGTACAGGATTCAGTTAATCATCTTGAAAGTGGGATATGAATGGAAAAAAGTAGGATAAAACAGAAAGAACATCAAACATTTGATACATAAAAGGACCTAACTACTAAGGGTGTCCAAAAAATCTGACTGAATAGAAAACCAAATTGAACTAATGAAAAAAAAATCAAAATTAACAATTAATTGATCCAATGGTTTAGGTTTAGGATCTTAATTTTTTTTT